>LPNX010425068.1:15600-35760 GCA_001517045.1 Pseudotsuga menziesii
TACTCGCAGTGGTTGACGGGTTGTCTTCAGCTTGAACCACAGAGGCTGGAAGAATGCCCCCAGCGTGACTTGCAGAGGCTGAGAGACTAGGTCCAACTTGACTTGCAGAGGTAGGACAGGAACCATCAACTTGAACAACAGAGGTTGAATGGTAAGGATCAACATGCTTTGCAGCAGTTGAGTGTGTGCCCCCAGCTTGAGCAACAGAGGCTGGGTGAACGGATCCAACTTGAACACCAGAGGTTGGATGGGGAGGTTCAACTTGAACACCAGAGGTTGAACGAGTGCACTCAGCTTGAACACCAGAGGCTAAGTGACCGGATCCGACATGACCTAGAAAGGTTGGAAGGATCCCACCAGCGTGAAAACCAGAGGCTGGATGGATGGATCCAACTTGAACAATAGAGGTTGGATGGGGAGGTTCAACTTGAAAACCAGCGGTTGAACGGATGCACTCAGCTTGAACACCAGAGGCTAAGTGACTAGATCCGACATGACCTGAAAAGGTTTGAAGGATCCCACCAGCTTGAACACCAGAGGTTGAACGAGTGCACTCAGCTTGAACACCAGAGGCTAAGTGACTAGATCCGACATGACCTGAAAAGGTTTGAAGGATCCCACCAGCTTGAACACCAGAGGTTGGATGGATAGCTCCAACATGAACAGCAGAGGTTGGATAGGATGGTTCAACTTGAAAACCAGAGGTTGAACGAGTGCACTCAACGTGAACACCAGAGGTTGAGTGACTAGATCCAACATGACCTGCAGAGGTTGGATGGGTGCCCCCGGCCTGAATAACCGAGGCTGGGTGGTGAGGTTCAACTTGATTTGCAGAGGTTGAACGGGTGCCCCCTTGCTTATGTGCTTTCTTCCTATTCCTCCTTCTTTTACTCCTTTTAGACTGACGGTTACTAGTATCACTACTTTCTCCGCATGAGGTAGAAGGAGGAGGAGAACTAACTACAGGTGAAGGGGAGAAAATGTTTTGATGCCCTTGATATAAGGTGCTTACTTGAGAAGCATCAGGAGCATTCAGGACAGTTGGAGTGGAAAACAACCACACCGGTAGCCCTATGGTGAATCCCGGAAGATTCAAGGTGGCCATCAAGGGAACACCAACATTCCCTGGGAGGGGAATAGGACAAGGAGTTCCCATCAAAGGGATCTCTTGGTTGGTGTTCAAAGGGGTGCTAGCCATAGCTTCAAAACAAGAGACAAAGTCTGAGGTTGATGATCAACCAAAGTTACAAAGCAGACACCTAAAGGACCACTAAGTACAGACAAACCACTCAGCACTCACTAAAAAGATCCTAGAGTCTCAAGCAATCTAGACAGGCTATAAAGATATACCTTCCAGAAGAAGGCTGATGAACAGTTACTTGGCGTCCTTGAGGGGTTCTCAGGCACAAGCGGAGGAATCACCCACCACCCTCCTGCACTTTCCACAAGGGTTACCTTCCAAGTCTGTCCAAGGTGAACCAGAAATAACCTTCCGGTTTACCTGTGTATGAGCCCTAAAAGACAAGAGACTAAAGGCTACCTTGATAATACCTACTGTCTGGGGGGACAGTCGCAAGCCGAACTCATACGCATGGGCAGGGTAGCTGAGCCCGAAATTCTGCCTAGACAGAATCCCCAAATGCGCAAAAGTCCTGAGTTACGTTTTGACAAGGATTCGGGGGGTTATCCCCTCTGTCCAAGCCTCCACGCGGCCTCGTGCTTAACTCCCGTTTGAGAGGAGCTTCCCAGATACAGCGATAGAACTAAGGATTTACCTAGTGAAAGGTCCACTACGTCTGAGTTTATAGCTTGTGGGAAGTTTACACTTCCTAGCCCACAAGCCTAGCCTAAGCTAGTAGGTGGAAGGCCCTAAAAATAAAAACTTACTAATAAATTTTAAATTTATGCGTTAATTTTAAGGGCTTTTCTTTAGTCAGAGGAAATGGAATGGTTAACTGGTGGTGTTTTGACTCAAAAAATGAAACAAAATGACTAAGTAAAAGAGAAATGAGATGCAAAGAAGCAAATAGCTATTCTCTTTATATTTTCAAATAACTTGAAAGCCAAAAAGATCAAATCTTTTTATATTTTTTAAATTTTCCAAAAACAATGCTATGCTATGCAACCTAGACTAACAGCCTAATCTACATGCATATAAAGCAAATATTTTTGTATTTTCCTTTTATAAACGCAAAAGAAAAATCAGCCTATCTACTTATGCAAACAAGTACTGAAAGCAAAGAAAATAGACAACTACTTTACACCCCAAAAACAAGCCCTAGGTTTCCCTAAAGTTGAATATAAACCTCTTTTAAAAGGAAAGCTTACAAAAGTAAACAAGACCACACTTTGGAATGAAAATACTAAGCATAAAAGACTGACATAAACAAAGGTCAAGAAGTCCTATGAGTCAATCTAAACCTACAACCAAAGGCTGCTCAACACCTTGTCCAACAAGGTCAAACCAAAGAAAGAAGTAGGGGGAAAAGCAAGAAATAAAAGTTCTTTTTTAAATTTTCTTTTATAAAATGCAAAAGAAAAACTACCTACAAAGCAAAGCAAGCAGATAAAAAGAACAAAGCAAAAAGAACTCTGCTATGCAACCACCCAACAAACTATAGAAAGAACTAAAGTCAGCATAAACTCTACTTGGGGGGAAGGCTTGTATAAGAGACAAGTCAACAACTTTGGCAAGGTAAAGTAAACCAACAAAAGAAGGAGGAAAACAATACCCACAAGTTTCTAAAATCAAACAAAGGCCACTAACAGAGGCTGATCAGAAACATAAGCCAAAAACAAACCAAGCAAAGGAGACAGGTGAAAGAGCAAAGAGAAAATCCTAATGCTATAAAGGGGCTCACCACATAGATAAAGAACAACAAACAGAATGACACAAACTCCCTGGATTCATGCACCTACAGAAGACCTTAACAGACCTACCATGCACCAAGAAATGCACTGTGCTTTGAGCAAACTTGGATCTAAATAAAGCAGGCAAGCAAGAATTACTCCAAGCAAAAAGACTCAAGGGCTTTTGGAAAAGCAGGCAGGGTGATCACCACAAGTCTTCAGACAAGTTACACAGCATTCATAAATATAAACCACTCACAAACAGGGATTACCCGAAGAAAGGAAACAAGCAAAACACTTCTTAAAAACCCTAACTAACAGGTATATGCACGACTGTGTATAAGGGCAGGTCGCGAATGATGCGCGACTGTTCAGTAGAACAACCCGCGCATGCAAACTTGTATGCGCGACTGTCCAGAAGGACAACCGGTGCATAGGTGTAAAAACCACAAACAAAGGTAGAAAAACTACCTTAGGAAGGCAGGGGAGGAGTGCAATCAAACTTAAAAAATGTTCCTAAGTGGCAAGAAGGACCTAAAACAATGCAAAAGCTGAAAGAAATCAAGAGANGAAGACCTCCAGGGCAAAGGTGTGGGAAAAGAGAGTTCCAATTCCTCCAGCATAACAATGCATAAATTCCAAGTCCTCTTTCATGAACCTCCCTACCTCTATTTATATGATGAATAAGAGTTAGGGGCGAAGCCAAAGTGGTTACAACTGAAGGAGTCAGTTGCATAACTACCCAAACTAACTCAAAAAGGCATGTTTTTATGTTTTAATGTTGAGAAACAGATGCGCGGGTCTATAGGAGGGCAACCCGCGCATGATACGCAAGTTTACACAAGAGCAACCCACGAATATATGCATGCGTGACTTGCAAAACACAAGAGTCGCGCATAATGCGCGGGTTGCACATAAGGAGAGTCGTGCATACACAAAAAAACGCATTTTTAAGGTATTTGTGGGCATTTTAAGACTTTGGTGTCTTCTGGAAAGTTTTAGCTAACTGAAATACCTTTCCAACGGTGCAAAAATGAGGTCAAACAGAGTTACAGAACTCAAGATATGGGTCCTCCAAGATAGGTGTTTTTTCAGTGACTTTCAGGAAGTGCCGACATGCGAAGAAAACATGGGAAAGTGGTCACAGGCAGAGATGTGTCATTTTGGGCTATAACGCTACTTTTTGACTATTTTCAATGGAATATTTATGCATTTGAATCTCTCATGTAATTATACATTATAGAATCCTATTACTTCACAATTTTGGCTATTGTACACTTACTCAATATAGATTAGTGTTATGCTCCAAATTCAGTCTCCTTTGGTGTTAATTTTGCATGTTTGATTAGTAATTTTGTGAGTGTAATTGTTCTATCTCTTGGGTTCAATTTCCATAGTTTTTTCATATTTTGAGAGTTTGAAAAATTTGAAGAAGACTCCAGGGGGGTTTGTTTTCGTACAATTTAGTCTCCTGAGGCCAGAAAGTATAAAACAAACCATAGAAGAACTATCTTAGCTTCTGAATAAGTAAGGTGCATCGAAATTGTCTTGCTTAAATATAGCTTGGGCTTAATATTTGAGTAGTTACAACTTCTCATTACAGTTAATATTCATTTTTTATTATTATTAACTATTATTAATTATTATTTAACGTATTTATTAATTAGTTTATGTAACATTGCCATTCCCTTAAAGGCAACTTTGTCCTTAAATCTAAGAGTGATTATGTTCTCTTATTATGGTTGTGTTTGAAGTGTTGACTCGAACACTGCAATCTGGATCTATTTCGTTCTAAGGATGTGATTATGGAAATTGGGTTTTAATCCATTCTACTTAAATAGTAAGTTTTTGAAACAATATATCTTGTAATTATTTGTTTTCCATGTCTTCTTGTGGATTCCATTTATGGGAAATTGTGGATCTTCTTTAATTCCACATTTTTTACTAGTGGTGGATCCTACATCGAATGTCATAACAATGAAAATATTTTTAGGAGATGCTCTTTGATCTTGGAAATCAAGGTAATGGTCATTATTAAGTGATTGGAGTTTGAATACATCAATGTGACCCTTCTTAGTTTCATCAAGCTATATTATTGTAAATGTATTCCATCTTACCGCCTTAGTGAGGGTGCATTTTAATTCTAACAATTTCAGAGATGTGTGGAATTTGTCATATGTATGGTGCACCTTTAGACATGTAGATGTAATGACTACTATGTCATCTGGTTTAGAATCCATAGGCCCACTATCATATTCATCATCATTTGGAATGTAAGAAATAATGAGATAAGACACAAAATTTTCATAATTATCTACACTTGTGTTTGTATAACCATCATCAGTTCTTCCAACCTATTTAAGTAGATGTTGAGTACTAAAAATGGCTTCCAACTCCGTCAATTAGTTCAATAGAATTATCCAACAAAACTAATTGAGAACAATGTAGAATTGATTTTTCATGCTCCTTATTCTCTCCAAACATGCTATTGATCATTTTCTTCATCATGATACTCAATAGTAACAATCACATTTGGCATTCCACTCACTACTGTAGTCCAATAATATGTAGCTTCATAATCCCCAACTGGTAGATGTTGATACAATGCAAACACATCCTTTGTCACCTTGTTGTTGTCTTATTTTTCTTTAGTCTCTATCATGGGTTCCCATTTGTTATATTCCTCATCCTTTGTGCATGTCTTCTTTTGGATACTTATCATCAACATTGGCTTGAATCTCATCGCAATCATCTCTACCCATTCCAATTCCGTGGAATACACATGCTTGAAATATTTTCTCCTCATATCTGTCATCATCATCATACATAACATTTTGTATTTTGAGACTCTTTATATGAATATGATGTGGTAATGACTTCTTTTTTTCCATATTCCTCTTCATCATAATCCTTCTCGGAATTTGGTGGATTTGGAGATGCTTTATACACAGGTGATGTCATCGAGGATGTAGTTGCATATGAGACAATTAGTTTACTCAAAGTAATCGTTTTTTAGGGGGGTTACTAGATTTATAATTTTCCAACCTCTTTATGATAGATTCTATCTTGGTGTTCATCATTGTCTACAATTTATCAAATTGGGTTTTTAATTTAGTCATATAATGTTCTAGTATGTGGAGTCATATAATTTGACACCATTTCTAATTTTATGAAAAATAAAAATATATATATAATTATAATAATAGTTATTAAATAATATTATTATTATATTTTATATATTTTAATTATAATACCTCACACTTCATTGATTGTTTTATAATAGCATGCGTGGTTTTATAAAACAATGTGTTGTTTTTTTATCTTTTTATTTTTGTTTTCTTCTTTCCTTTTTCTTTTCTCAATGAATCTTTCTTTATTTCTTCTCCTTTTAAAAAAGCACACATGGTTTTCTTTTAAAACCACATGTCGTCTCTGATACCACTATCATAAACTGAATCCGATTTACTTTTTCCTAGAATAGTTCACGTTCTTCTACCTTGAATCCATGGGTGAAATGAATGTATAAATGTTATTGAATATAAGATATAAGATGTTGATAAAATTACAATGAATTGGCTCGCTTAAATATAGCTTGGGATTAAGCTTTAAGAGTCACAACATCTCATTATAATTAATATTAATTTATTATTATTATTGTTATTATCTATTATTAATTATTGTTTAACGCATTTATTTATTATTTTATGTACCATCCCAAGATACCTCTCATAAAATTATGCACTATGGATTTTATTGGCCAACCATTTTCCCTGATGAACATGTCTTTATCAAGACGTGTGATAATTCCTAAAAATTAGGAGGAAATCAACAATACTCTATCATGACTTTAAACCTGAGAACTGCTTGCTTTAATTTACCAAATGGGGAATAGTTTTCATTGGTCCCATTTCTCCCCCTTAATATGATAACTACATCTTCATCCTAACTAGTATCAATTATCTTACAAGGTGACTTGAGGCTATCCCATTTGGAAAATGAAAAATATGAACATGTAGTTACCTTTTTGCAAGATCATATCTTCTCCTACTTTGGGATCCCTTTAGATTCTATCCATGATAACAGTTTTGGTTTGGTATACAACTAATTTTTAGGCCTCTATCAACAACGTAACACTAACTGTTCAACTTCCTCTCCTTATTATCCCTAGGGAAATGGGGTGCCTGACTCAACTAACAAGAACATGATTAGGGTTAACAAATGAATTATTGGTGAAAGGTATTGGGAATGGAATTTATAGCTAACTCATTCTCTCTAGGATGACATAACAATAACCAATAACTGTACTAGTGAAACTCCCTTCCATCTAGTTTATGGCCAAGAATGAATCATGTTTGTCAAGCTCAAAATTTCCACTTACTAATTATCCTTTTAGGAAAAATAACTCGATAGAAATATTATTGCTAAGTTATTTAATAGTTAAGTATCCTTGGAAGATAAAAGACAATTTATTTCCCTAAACCTCCAAAAAAGACAAGGGATTTTCAATACGTATCGTAACAAAAAGGTAAAACATAAATATTTCAAGCTTGGCCAAAAGGTCCTGCTCTGGGAATTTTCTCATGAGGATAAAAGAAAACACATCAAGTTTCAAAATATATGGTGGGGCCCATTCACTATTGCACAAAGCCTAGGGAATAATGAAATTCTATTAAATGATAGCTAGGGGTGTCTACTTTCCAATATCATCAATGGATCTTCCATGAATCCCTACTATCGTCACTCAAACACACTGTAACCTTAAATTTAAATTAGAATAGATCACATTGTAAATAAATTATGCATGCATGTAAATTGTAGGTTACTTTTCTTCTTGTGAATTGATTATCATAACGGTTTTCCTTTTGCAACATTTCATGTTGTAGTAAATTTTCAGAAAATTTGTCTGGCAAGGAACATATACATGCAAGGAAAATCAAAACTAATACTATTGTCCCAATAGACCATTCTCAATTAATTGTTTATATAACGAAATCATGATGACTAACTTCTGTTGTGAAGGAACTTTAATTCAACATAAAATTGGTGGTTGACTTCATTTATAAACTTGATCATGTTATTATCCTGAATCTCCCTAGTTATTCCAATACTTTCCCACATTCTTCATTCTCCTTTTGCAAAAAAACCATAAGTATGCACCTTCATCATAAATTTGATGACATACACAAGTTTCAAATGCAATCTACTGACTAATGAGGTATGCCTCCTGTGAACATTACTTTGTTTCAAATATTACACAACCATGCTGCAATAATGTTGCATCCTAATGGGAGTCTCCTTATGTTAACGTAATAACCAATGCAAAATTTTGCGCAACCTAAACTCTTATCCATTTTGGGTTCTAAAAAACAATTATAATTCCTATTAGTCCCTAATGTTCCTACGCTAAGGTGCCCCTAGTGTGTATCCATGTCAACCATGGCATAGTATGTCAAGTTGTTTGACCATTAGTTCAAAAGGATTTCAAAAAGGTATGGTGCATATATGTCATGTTGGTATTATATATGGAAAAGTATGTCTTTTCATTGGATACATGATATGGTATTAAAATATAATATCATTCTAATTCAAATTGGAAAAGTTGTTTTCATTTCCAAGGCCAATTACATGATCATTCTCCTTGTTACCACAAAAAATAGCACCCTCCCACAACCAATGATATGTGTACTCAATACATATATGTGGACCTAGTGGACCTAGTGCACTCAGTGTTATGATTGGAAAATTTTTAGGGAAGTACACCTAATGTCACATCAATGTAACACTCTTTCTCTTTAGGACTTCCTCCTTCATCCATGGGAGGTTCCTGTTGGTCTCTTTGGGCAGACTTGGGTTTCCTTTAATGTACCAACAAAGCCCCTAGCTCACTGGCCCTTTCGGCAACAGACCGTAGAATAGCCTGAAGTCTCACCCGAAGTGATCTTGGATGGGTTGGCTAAGGACTCAAGTGTCCTCAGTCAGGTTCTATAGCATCTTGGTGGTCGCGCGACTCTTCTTAGTCAGCAGGATCTCTCTATGATGGTGACCTTTCTTACTTGTTGGTCCTTGGAGGGAGCGATCTCTTATCGCATCGCCGATGCTAGCGCAATGTACAAACTATCTCCTCTGCTCGGTTCTTAACCTGCGATATCTTACACCGCAGTTCCTCCGGCAGTGAGATATCGCCTTTCTATACTGTGATATCCTTTACGGTAAGGATTCGAGATGACTCTCACGATCCAATGGCTGCTCTCGTAGTATAATAGTTAAGCTAAACAGCCTCACTTAGACTCCTACAGTCTAATATACTTAACATCAACTATGCTCAACTTACTGAACTACTATGTAGAAAACACTTAACACTGTAACTGCAACTATCGCGCATCAAGTACTGAGAACTCGTATACAGAATACTTAACAGATTCAACTCATAGTTAATCTTCCACGCTACTGTAANCTAATTTTACGTGGTTCACCTCCAAGGGGAAAGCTACGTCCACGGGAACTGGTTTTTATATTATATCTTGAGAGAGTAAACACAGTTCCGCTGCAACATGATGTGCATCTTGAGATCTTCTGGGAAACTCCACGCACACCGCCAAGAGCCCTTCTCTCTTAGATCTCTTTATTCTATTGCCTTCTCTTACAATATACTCTTCTTCTCTCTCTCTCTCTCTCAATCCCTACGGATTGTTCAAGCCCTGTGGATTGTCACATACATGCTCTAGGGGTCGGCTACTAGTTACAATGAGATAATACAGATGGACTAACAGAACCAGAGCTCGATTCTTACAATACTGAGAGACTAGATACACTTAGCTAGATAAATGACTCAGAAGGCTAACTGTCTAACTGTCTAAACAGCTACCCAAATGTCTAACCTTTTACAATACAAAATACATCCTTATATAGGCAGCCCGAAGGTCTTGCCATTACAACACTATGGGCCTGTCCCAACAGTAACCCCAAAAACCCTAACTGTGAAAATCGGCCCATCTGTACTTGAACTACTGCTTTCTGTCACACCATAGCTTTATGTAGTCTTCCACGCTTCCCAATGCTGATCATGGGTATGGGCGCTGCTTCCTCGGTCACTCCGCTTATATCCTTCATCTTCAATGCCTCGGCCCGTTGCTCCTTTTCCTTTATGAGGGTAGCTGAGCCCTCCTGTCTTCGTCGCTACCTTAAGTGCAGTGGTTGAGCTCTCTCTTCTCGGCCGCTCAGGTACTATTCTTCTTTGACTTCCCTGTCCCGATGTAGTAGCTTTTCCTGTAGCTGTGAGACCCTGCTCTAATAGTTCCCTATAATGAGGTATGAATAGAACTATAAGAAACACAATAGAATACACTTCTATCCCTACAAAACCTTCCCATTATTAATAGACTAGTGCCTATTAGAGTCGATGAAAGATATGCAATAAATGCTTCTTGACTTGGAAGACTAGCCTACAATGATGAATACGTAATACGATTATGTTATTTTCTGTAGTACAAACCAACAATATAAAATGTGAAATATATCACAAATTAACCACAAAAATCACACAATATTTTACCTTCTAATGACCTCCAACTAAGGCATCTGCAATCCCCCCTAGGGAGAACTTGCTTGGGAAAGTCTAGGGATGATTTGGGGGTTTTTTTTTCTTCATTTCTGTATTTTTCTTCCGTTAAGATGAACCAACAATATTTTTTTCTTAAAATATTCCTAGGGTCACCCCGAGTGACCTAGCATTTGAAAAAAAAATCCTCAAACCTCCTAGTGCATGAATTTTTTGTCAAAATGGACCTTCAATAATACCAGAACCAGATATGCAAATAACCCTAGGGGATGACATCACCTTACCCTAAAATGACCTCACCTATTTTAGGGCTAAAAATTGATGTTTTTGCAAGATTTCTCAACTTTTTTTAATTTTCTCAATATTTTGTCAACTTCACAAATTTATTGTTGTAATCAATAACTTCAAAAAATAGCAATTAAAAATAACTAGGGATAAGAAAAATATTTATCGGGGGATTTTGTAAAAATATATAATTTGTAGGTTTTTTCACAATATTTGATTTTTTGTAATTTTTTTCATAATATAATTACGAGAATTTGATAAAAATATATTGGTGAAGAAAAGGGAAATAAGACTTAGGTATTATTCCTCTGGGAACCGAGGAATTGTGATCAACATGCCTTTTAGAATTTGGAAAATCAATTTTGTATGAGCTAAGGAAAAATAATAACCCTTAGGTTGTGTTGATCGTGAACTAAATAGGGGAAAATAAAGAATCCAAGGCCCAATACAATATATTCTCGCTAAGGATATACATATCAATTACAATACTATATTATTATGCATAAAAAACCCTGATTTACCCTTACCTTAGATTTCTTTGATGGTGTAAGATATTATAACCAGAGATCTTGCCACAAAGAAGAAGAAAGAGAAGAGATTAACCCTCCCATGAGTCCTTTCACCTTTCACAAACCTTGAAATGATAGTAAAAAATCCTCCACATCACATTCCAACCTTTAGAAACCAAATAGTTGCTCAAGGAAGAGGTGCACACCACTTAGCCAAAGTACACAAGGAGAAATAAGAATAAGACTTTATTTGATTTCAGGATCTTGTTTTAAAAATTAGGAGGCTAGATTTATTTGTATTTGTTTTTAGGTGAAATTAACATCCTTATTAGGTCGACCTACCTAAAATGACTTAAAATATTTTGTTTAGGGTTTACACCTACAATCTAGGGATTAAACCTCATAAAAATAAAATAATGAAAAAAATGGTGAAGTGATGCAACACGATGAAGCATTGATCATGGAAGGAGGACATCATGCTCCAACTAAAACCAATGAATTTTCTTTTCCCTCAACACCTTCCTACTTTAGGTGGTATGACTTCTCCAAAATGATGATGTCATCATCAATTTGGCATGCTTGAGCTAAGACGAGGATTAGTTAATACATGCAAAAAATAGGTCCAAGTGGGAAATAATGAAGTGTTAAAAGATGGCTATGATAACCCTTACACACACAATCACCTATACAAAGCATAAACACAAGTGCGATTAGGAGCTTTGTTATCACAATTTCTATAGTGACCCCTAAAGTATGATATTATTTGATGTGACCTCTAAAGTATAGTGCTAAAAATACATGTGAGTTGTGGGATACATCAAATAATATCATAAGGGTCTCAATTCACCTCTAGGTGATCACAATTAACTTTTACATCAATGCCTAGCTCAAGATATAAGTCACTGGATGAGAAAGTCACCCTCGTAGAGAGAAAGGCTCCCCCGCCATGGAGATGAACACATGTTCCAAGTGATAACGTGATAGAATGCTAGGAAAAGTGGCCAAAAGTATATATGGGGACATCAGATCATAACCCAAGTCATATATTACCATCCACTTAGCCCAAAACATACACCAAAAACCTTGGTCATTTTTTAATTTTTAATTTTCAGCTGGAAAATAATAATAAAGCATGAATTTGCTCAAATATTGATCTTGCCTTATCTGGAATGATACTCTAAATGTACAAATGAATTATTATACCTAAAAAACCATAATATCCACTATGCATATTCCTGCAACCAATCTAATGTGATCTTTGTGAAGGAATCTCCAAATATTTTAATAAAATAAGCTTAATTATTTTCCATAAACCTTATAAAAAATAGTTAATTAAGCCTATTAATCCACAACTGATACTTGGAGGGGTCCAACTGGACTCAAATGGAAAATATATGATCATGGATGCATTGTGGTGTGATCCTACTCCCGACTTGACATGTTGACTAAGTCAAATTGAGGTTTGACCAAGTAAAAAAGTCAAGCTTTGGTCAAAATTTGACCATAGCTCAAGATAAACAAATAAACATGTCTAATGTCTACAATAGGTTTTAGTGCACTCTTGGCTAATATTGATATTCGACTAAATGCTAAGTTATGCTAATACACTAGTGACCAAATCAAAAACAAAAAGAGCTAGACAATTACTTAGTGAAAGATTGGACAAGAGAAATAGTTCTACATACATAATCATATTCAACTTAGTTGAAAATATAATGCATATATTAATCCTCTCCCTTCTAGGTAAAAGTGGAGTAATTTACATTCATAGGCTTTAGTCAAAGTGAGGGTTTACTTTAGGATAGTCTTAATTTACCTTTAGAGAGAAAGGGATTTTAGGGGCCTTTGTGTCATTTGTTGGATTGATGGAAACTAGGAAGTGCAATGTCTCACAAATGGGTGAAGTTCCTAGAAGGCACTCTTTCGACTCTAGTAATCCCCCCTTTAATTTCAAAAATTTGCTTTTCTTTTTCCTTTGACCTTTTCTTTACATTTTATTTATTTGGATATTTATTTGAGGCGCATTTCATTTTTTTGTATTTCCTTTAGTTAGCTAATGGATAAAAGGTTTCAGCCTTGGATAACCTTCTAGGTCCCAGTTATGACAAAACCTTAGCTAAGTTTCCAACGAGCATCCATAGCCTTGGCGGAGTTTCCTCAGTAATTCCTTTTTAGGGGAAAATAGGATTAAACTCATGCAAAGGAGGAGTACCTACCACTCTAGCCACTAACTATTTTCAAGAATGGGAGTATTTGTTTCAAGTCTAAAGGATACACTTTTGGTGACTAGGCATACCTTACCACACTCAATCCACATGAGCTACAAGTAGTAAAATATCAACATGTCTATAGACTTTGACACACACTTTCGAGCCGATAAAGTAAGGGAAAACATGGAGGCCTTCCAATTAAAGAAGTCATATAGGGGGAGGTCTTTAGGTTAATCAATCAAGTTCAAGTCAAAGGATTTCCAAACGACTAATGGATGAGATTGATGATGGAAGAGTCTAATCATGGAACCAAGAGATAGGGAATTGATCTATTTGTTATATTGGAAATTAACCCAAGCAAAATCATGTATATGAAACTACTATTGATGCACCTATACTACACCAAGATCAAGTCCTACTAATAACAACCAACAAATATCCATTATGACTAATGAATAAAAAGGTCTAACATAGTAAATATACCAATAAAAATAATTAAATCCATAATATACCTCTACGATATACTTGCTCCAAGATACAAATGCAAAATGTAATCCATCTATACCGACTCTGAATGGAAATGAAACATAATACCCAATTATATACCTCTTCTCTTGAATCCCACTAACCAAGGCTTAAAATGTATCATAAGGGAAATCATGAAGAGGGATCAATAATGACCTAGGTGTCCCCTTTGCTGCTATTCCCCTGAATGATCTAGATACTAAATTATGATATAAATAATCCATCCCTTAACCTCCTTTAATAAAATACTGCCTCAATTGTAAGGACGGGGATCATGACTATGGTCTGCTCTAGAAAAAATGATAGGTTGTTCCCTAGATACAAATTATGTGGTAACATCTAGATTCAATTGGGAAAAGTGATCTAAAAGAAA
Organism: Pseudotsuga menziesii; assembly: GCA_001517045.1. Taxonomy (NCBI): domain Eukaryota; kingdom Viridiplantae; phylum Streptophyta; class Pinopsida; order Pinales; family Pinaceae; genus Pseudotsuga; species Pseudotsuga menziesii. The sequence continues at coordinate 29,911 of LPNX010425068.1, forward strand.
AATCAATTGATAGCCTTAACATATATATTCCACAACCACCCTCTAATTAACTAAGTATATGCACTTTCATCATGCAAACACTATACCCATGCCACAGACTTATCATTAGTCGATATATAATAAAAATGAAATTAAATAACTATACTGAAATGAAATGTTGAAATAAACATTCTAACTAAGATCTGAAATAGGAAATAGATGCTAACTGATGCAAACACACACACAAATAGATAAGAAAAACAAACATGAGGAAAACACACATGTAGGAAATGAAACTAAACTAAGAAGAAACAAAGCTCAAAATGAAGGGGCAGGTGGAAGAAAAGGAAACCTATGGATCAAAAGAGAAATTTTTCATCCTACCTACCCTATACTAACTCAACAAGGATACACCTATGCTTTATCTTGGATATGTCGTCTTAAGAAGTTGTCATGGATAAGAGTTCTAAAATGATAACCATTTGCAGAACATAAATAATACATATGGCCATCAAAACACTTGAATGTAAACGGTCCTACCCACAAATTCTCATGTGGCTTAGACATGTATTGATATAAAGGGTTCCACAAAATAACTTGATCTTGATAAGTGAATCTTTGCCATTTTACTGTCGATGGGATAACATCTATATCTCGATACTCAGAAAAAGGAACATCTATGTTACCCCATGCCACATGATGATTGGGGAAATTCCATCCACGACCATAGTATTACGGTCTAATGAGAGACCAAGTCTGCCCACTATGATCTCCCTTGCTTCATCTCTTTCTTCCCAAGGCATAGTGGCAACTCCTCTCAATATTGACTATTCCATGAATTGTATATATTAGACACTTATTTTAACTTTGTTAATGGAAGAAAACCTCCTTGGGATTATATTCTCTCATGTGAGTGAGGTGAAGGTGTACTAAATTCATCATTTTCTATACTACGACCTTCTTCCATAGACACATGCACTTCCCTATGGAACAAGAAATTGATTAATCCCTCATGATCTAGAATTTGTATATGGGATTCTCTCCAAGATTCACTCTCATTGATACTGCTAACTGCTGCGTAGGATGGAGGCTTGTAGATACCAATGGTACACCCAGATGGCAATGATAAATATATCTCTTCTTCCTAGTGTCCTTGGAATATGGTTAGGTCATTTGGGGAAAAACCTTCTCCTAGTGCATCATGAAATAAGGTAATTTCAATCCAAGAACAAAAAAAAAACACTCCACTTTGCATCTCTTGAGAAACTAATTCTCAGTTATGTGAAACCTCTTTGTCATCCATATCGATCATAATGTCAACAATCAACTTCCTAGGGGTTCTAAAACTTGTTTGATACCTGTCAAGAAATTCGTTTTCTATAGGGTGAGTATCGTCTTCATTATCATTGAATTCATAATATATTGATCTATTTTGAAGGGATTATGTTGTTGCTACTATAGGTTCTCTCACTTCCTCAAATATATCAGATGGTCTTCTTTCATTAGGTGGAGAATTATCAATATGATGAATACCTTTTTCTACCAATAATTTCTTGAATTCATAAGTTTGGAGGACCAATGATTCCCATTTCTATGGTTGATGGCATGTTTCCATAGGAAGATGCCCCAAAATCACAAGGTACTTTTCTAGAAGTGATCTCTCCAAGAGAGTCGGGGTCCTAACTAGTCGGTTCATATAATATCTTATATAAATGAGAATAAGGTTCTAGCCCTCTTGTAGAACTAGCATCTTGAGTATAAGGAATTATTTCTTCAAAATGAACATGCATAAATGTGACATACCTCATGCTCCAATTCCAAGAGGTTATGTCTATAGCCTAAAATAAGGTGCGTGCCCCATGACTCATCAAATCCATCTTCTTCCTTATCGGGTTCATTATATTCTTGATAATACCCAACATTCATAGACACAAATATCCCATAAGAATCAATTTATCTTCTCCCAAAAGTGTTTTCAAATCCATCTTTTATTTCTTCCAAGTGACCCTCATAAATTTTTTCTCGGTATATGCATATCATTTTACCATCAGAATTTGGAATGAAAGCATAGGATAGATCCATTTCTATGTGTCCACCCATACATCCTGACCATTTTCTACAAAATAGCATTCCATAAAATGGTGGAAGTTCAATCACCAATACATCCATTAATGTGGAAATATCAGGGCATGTGAACAAGTCAGCTCTCGAGTTTTTAATCAATCCATAATCTTGAACTTGTTGTGAATCTATTCCATACACATTTTCATAAGTACTTGTGATTTCTAATCCCATGGATTTCATAAGATTAAGGGGCATGATGTTCATGGGTGCCCCTCAATCAAGCATACAATTATGGTGAAGGATATATTGAATTTTAAAATTTTTATTGTGGAAATTGAACCCAAGAGATAGAACAATAACACTCACAAAATTGCTAATCAAACATGCAAATTCACATCAAAGGAGACTGAAATTGGTGCATAACACTAATCTATATTAAGTAAGTATACAATAGAAAACCTTGTGAAGTAATAGGCTGCTCAAATAAATAATTACATGATAGGTTTGAATCCATAAGGATGTCATTCAAAATAGTTAAAAGGCAGGCTTACCAAATCTAGTCAAATCCCCCATAGGTTCATAAAGCAGTTTCCAAATCTATGAAGATGCTCACGAATTTTCTAAGTTAAGTATGAAAGATAAATAGGTATGGAAAGACAACTCACACATGCTTTTGTTTGTATTAAAGGAGGGAGGATTATGTGGGAAAAAAACAAGGCAGTTACACCTAGACTAGCTTTTCCTTTTGCCTTAAATCAGCTATAAAGCAAGGCAATTTTTTAGAAAAAGTAGATATGCGCTTTAGGGAATCAGGAATAAACAAGACTTGCTAAAATTGGTTTCCAATATGTTTCCCAAGTGCTCCATGACTCAATTTTATCATGTGCTGACTTCTAGAACATGTAGAAGGAAACTAACATAGAATGGAATCTAGGAATCTAGGTAATAAGACAAAAATGATTAATTAATGTCAAATGAAGGTAACTATGGGTTGATTATTCCAAAACCCCCCCTTAAGCCTTAATTTATGAGTAAATTTCATAAAAATATAGGGCCTAGAAACAATTATTAGTCACCCTTTAAATACTGCTTGTCCATACAACCAAGGAAAGAGGGAAAAACCCAGTGGGAAAATCCTCCCTTAAACATGGACAGGAAAAAAAAATTGGAAATCTTGTCATCAATCATGCTTCACAGCATGATCAGAAATCCCCATAAGTGATTTTAGATTGCTGAAGGTATTCTCACAAAAAACTTTGGTGAATATGCCTGCTACTTGTTCTAAAGATGCATAGAAGAGTAGAAGAATGGTACCATCATGCACAAGTTGTCTGATGTAGTGCATATGGATCTCAATGTGCTTGGTTCACTGTATCTGAAATGGATCATTTCAAATTTGAATGGTGCCTTGATTATCACAGTAGATAATAGTTGAAAACTCTGATTCAAAGCCACATTCTGCAAATATTGAGTTGTTGCATTTACAACTCCTCTATACTATGCTTTTGTAGATGAGAGTGTTATGGCACTCTGCTTCTTTCTTGACCATCTGATTGGTCCTTCTGCAAGAATGAACACATATCCTAATTTAGGATTCCAATTTGTGTTGTCACCAACCCAATCACTATCACTAAATCCAACCAAATCAAGATCAGATTTTTCTTTGTAGAAGATCCCATGAGTTCTTGTTCCTTGAACAAAGTTTAGGATCCTCTTGGCTGCTCTCCAGTGGATCTCATGAGGCTGATCCATTTATCTCGAAGACACACTAACTACTTAAGATAAATCAGGTCCATTGTGTGTAAGATAAAGAAAACACCCAATCAACTGCCTATACAGTGTATTATTTACCATAGGAGAAGAACCTGCTTCTTCAAGCTTAACTTCTGAAGGGAAAGGAGTCTTGCTTGGATTGCAATCTTTCATGTTGAACTTGATGATAAAATATGAAGCATACTTGGACTGATGTACTTTTATTCCATTTTGGGATTGACCAATTTTGAGACCCAATAATTGGCTCAACAATCCCAAATATGTCATAAAAAATGCATGGCTCATTGCATCCCTCAATAAGGCATTCTCTTTCTTTGAACTTCCTGTAATCAGTAGGTCATCCACATACAAGACAATAATCATCAAATAACTATGAATCAGATTCAAATACACATTAGTATCAGACTTGTTAACACCAAAAAAAGGTTAACTACCTCATCTACCCCATTACATGGCTCATTTGTCTATTTGCCTACCATATTTCCCTGAAAATCCCACTAAAAAGCCTCCAAAAGGCCTAAAATGCCTCTAAAAGGCCATAAAACCATCTAAAAAGCCTCCAAAAGGCCTAAAATGCCTCCAAAAGGCCAAAAAACCCCTTTTTTCCTCCAAAAATATCCAAAATTCCTCTAAAATAGCAAAAACCCCCAAAAGGGAATGAAAAATATAAAATAATAAGGAAAAGGAGGAAAAAACCCTAAACAGCTGCCCTAAACCACATGGTTTCCAAAAACCATGGGCAAGCACTCCACCACTAAAAAACTATAAATAAGTGATGGAAACCCCTCATTTCACATCCACAGTCAAAAGCATCCTGCCTCTGCCGAAATTATTCTCGAAACCCTAGCTTACCATCAAGCTATTTTCACCATTGAGAACTCTTTTTGGCCCATTTCCACCACCGGAAAAGGAAAGGAAGCAGCTTGGAGCTCGAAGCCACCGACATCGGACCAGCGCAACGGACTCCACCAACCTCCTCATCGGAGGTAATATCAATAAAATCATCATTATACATTCCTTTACTGTTTTTACTTCATTTCATTTACTTTTTACTGCTTTAGCTTAGTCTTTGTTTTAGTTTATTTTTGTTTACATTATTGAACTGCTACTAAGGATTCCAGATTCCTTAGTAGGTGCTCATCAGCACAAGCTAGGGTGAAAACCCTAGCTACAGTTTTGGCGACTCCGCTGTCTCTTTTTATTGTTATTTTTTCTTTTCGAACTGTACTTTCAGCCGTCGTTTTCGGCCGCCGGAAACCGCGTTTTTTCCTTTCGAAGCCGCGGCCCGACCGCGCATTTCAGGCCCTAACCCGCGACCAGCCCGCCGCTGTCAGCGTTTTTCCCTACGCCCCGACCGCGTTTTTTTCGCCCACAGTCGCGATCCGACCGCGCCTGTTCATTACACAGGCACGCTCTGACCGCCGCTGTCAACCCGAAACCCGCGACCTAGACCACGCCTGTTTCCTTCAAACCCGCGATCTGCGCGCGAATGTTTCCTTCCAACCCGCGGTCCGACCGCGCGAGTCCGCCCCATACCCGCGGTCCGCGAACTTTTTTTAACTTTGTTTCCACGCCGAAACCCAGCCTCTTTGCCTCCATTTTTCCTGCACTTGCACAGCCACCTATACCACTTGCAGACCTGCAGCCATTTCTGTTCCTTGTTTCCAGCATTGTTTAAATTTTTAGCATTGTCAAAAAAAAAATAATAATAATAATAATATTTTGCAAGGTAAAAGTTTTTACAGTTTTTCATACATTGTTATTGTCATTGAGTAACTATTTTGGATTCATAACCTCACATGCACACAATCTATCCCCTAATTCAAAGTGAGACCTAAAATTTACTTAACTCAACCAACACTATAACCTCATTTGAGGAACACAAAAAGAATCTTGTAGTTAGGTAGGATCGGGGGGATAGGCTTCCAATTACACCCCTCGGTTATTTACATGTGAGACATAGTTGTTGTCCTTTAGGGAACCAAAATCCCTTAGTATTTTTTGACACGGTCACCACCAGTTTGTCAGAGGGCC
>LPNX010425068.1:43069-94436 GCA_001517045.1 Pseudotsuga menziesii
TCATTAGCACAAGCTAGGTTGAAAACCCTAGCTACAAGACTTGCATCGAACAAAACTCAGTGACAGCAGAAAGACATCAATCTTGGCATACCAAGCCCTGGGGGCTTGCTTGAGCCCATACAATGATTTCTTTAACCTGCACACTAAATATGGATTAGAAAAAAACCCTTCAGGTTGCTGCATCTAAATATCTTCATTTAGATCTCCATTTAGGAAAGCACACTTCACATCCATCTGGTGTACTTCCCACTGCTTCAAAGTTGCAATGGCTAGATCTAGCGTTATGGAGTCCATCTTTGCCATTGGTGAAAAGGTTTAATTGTATTCAATACCATGTACTTGTGAGTATACCTTGGCTACCAATATTTACTTATATTTCAAAGGTGATCCATCAGTATAAAACTTATTCTTGAAAACCCACTTAGATTGAACTAGCTTCCTCCCTGGGGGAAGATCAACGAATTCCCAAGTGTTGTTCTTCTGGAGAAAGATGAATTCTTCTTTCATGTATTTTTTCCATATTGGATCATGTGATGCATATTCATATGTCCATGGATATGATTCAACCACCATACAGAACTTCTCAGCAAATAGAGGATCTTTCACAAAAAGGGCACTCTCAAATTGAGATCTAGTCCTCCTAGTGTCATTAGGATTTCCAGCTAGTTCCATAGCTGCATGAATGGTATTTGCTTCCCATTTTGGTATTGTAGGACTATTAGGATATGAAATCAAATCATCATTATCAAACATATCAGAATCATCAAAATTATTAGTCTCTTCACTTACAATCAATGGTTCTGGTGATGAAGAGGACTCTCCAACTTCAACTGCTGCTAAAGGCTGTTCTTGGAACTGAACACTTCTTTCAATGAAATATTTGTTAGTGCTCAAGTTTATCAGATTGTACCATTTTGAATCTTCAGAATACCCAAAAAATAGGCACTCTTGGCTTTGGGGTTGAAAATCCTTCCTCTTTTCAGTTGGAATTCTAGCCCAAGCCTTTGAGCCAAAAATCTTGAAATAGGTCACATCTAGCTTGTGCCTACTCCAAACTTTGAAAGGAGTCATACCATCAAGATTCTTATGAGGAACCCTATTCTGGATGTAGAATGCATAGTTTATGGTCTTGGCCCAAAAATTTGGTGTCAAAGTCTTAGCCTCCATCATGCAGGTTTCCATCTCCTTCAGTGATCTGTTCTTTCTCTCAACAACACCATTTTGTTGTGGTGTTTAAGGGATCGAATGTTGCATATGAATACCTGCATATTTTCAATACTGAATGAACTCAAACTTAACATACTCACTACCATTGTTAGATTTGAGGATATTTATTTTCCTCTTAGACTGGTTTTCAACCAAGGCTCTAAATACTTTGAAGCCTGGTCAAAAACTTCAGACTTATGCTTTAGGAATTGAACCCAAAAATACCTGGAAAAGTCATCTATGAAGGTGAGTGCATATTTGGCTTGACTCATGGACATATGAGGGAATGGACCAGAAATATCATTGTGGATCAACTCAAGAGGTGCAAAGGTTCTCTCATGACTAGATTTCTCATACTTGTGCTGTGGGTGTTTTGTTAGGATACAACCTTGATAGATTCCCTTAGAAAACTTGATCTTTGGTAACCCTATGACCATATATTTTTCACTCAAATAAGAAATATAATTGTATTTAAGATGGCCAAATATTTCATGCCAAAGATTGCTTTATTCATTGGCATGAATCAGAAGAGCAGAGGGGTTTGAATAGGGTAGAAAATGGGAAAACTTGTATACCTTTGAAGTGTGATCAACAACACCTTTTTCTATGACTTTACAATGCAAAATCTCAGTGATTTCAACATCATTAGGGGAGAATATTAATTTATTTGGACACCTAGTATGAGTCATCTAATACACTGACAAGATATTAGAGGCAAGACCTGGAACATACAACACATTATTGAAACTACCATGGTCAAGATCAATCCTACCCTTCCCCAAACTGTCAGTGAGAGAGTCATCTCCCAAAACTATTGGTGGACCTTTCAACATGTCAAGAGAGGAGAATGTCTCCTTTGTCGAAACCATATGTCTAGAAGCTCCAGAATCTATGATGAAGCTAGGTGAGCTTGATGTTCCAGCAACCAAGGCATGTACTCTCTCTCTGTCTTATGAATTTGATCCTCCTTCCTTCTTCTTTGAGCAATCAGGAAGGGAGATATTATTCTTCTCTAGGATTTGGGTCAACATGTCAATTTTATTCTTCATACAAGAGCTCTCATGATGATAGTCCTTACTGCAGTATGTGCACTTGCTTATTTCTCCTTTATTCTTCTTCTTATGGGAGTTCTTCTTGGAGCTTTGAGGCTCCTCTTGAGACTTTGACTTGTCTCTCTTTTCCTCAGGTGGATTTTTAGCCTTTTTCTTGATTTTTGAATCCACCCTTGAATCTCCAACAACCAAATCTTGGTCTTTGGAAGGCTTGATGGTGCCCATCATCACCAACTTATCTTGCTCCTATGTGAGGGATTCCATCATGATTCCATGAACTCTGTAAGCTTAGGCATCTTCCAGGATCGTGCTATCAACTTAGTGGCATGGAAGGTTGAAACAAACACTGAATAGTTAGTACCAAACTTAGAGAGTATGGCCAAGACTAGTTTCTCTTCCTTATTTTCGATCCCACACTGTTTTAGCTGCAAAACAAGGGCCTTAAACTTGGAAAAGTAGAGTTGCAATGATTCGAAGCTACTGGGACTCAAGGATATCAGCTCATTCTCGATTTTATTTCCTCTCATCTCATATTTCTTTCCAAAAATTTCTTCAATTTTCTCCCACACTTCATTAGGTGATGTCAATCCATCAAGATGGAAGAGGAGGTATCTTGAAATGCTCAGACACAAAAGACCATAGGACCCATCCCTCCTATTGTGCCATTTAATTTTCTATGCAATTGCATTGAGCTTTGCCTCAATTTATGTAGTCACCCTATAGAGACATTTCACTCTCAAAAATATCTCCATCTCATATTTCCACTCAAATAAATTGAATGGAGTCAAGATGATCTTCTGAGATTGGTCCATAGCTGAGTAGTTGTGCCCTCTAGTCAGCAGAATGTGCTCCCAGTCAATGATGTAAAACCTGAAATAAAAATTTGAAAGGAGAGAAATTGATCTACAAAGGCTCTAATACCATGTGGAAATTGAACCCAAGAGATAGAACAATAACACTCACAAAATTGCTAATCAAACATGCAAAATTCACACCAAAGGAGACTGAAATTGGAGCATAACACTAATCTGTATTGAGTAAGTGTAAAATATACAACCTTGAGAATTAATAGGATTCTCAAATAAATAATTACATGAGAGGTTTTAATGCATAAGGATTCCATTCAAAATAGTCAAAAAATAAGCTTACCAAACTAGTCAAATTCCCCATAGGTGCATAAAGCAGTTGCCAAATCTATGAAGATGCTCACGAATTTGCTAAGTAAAGTGGGATAGATAAATAGGGATGGAAATATAACTCACACATTCTTTTATTTGTAGAAAATGAGGGAGGATGATGTGGGGAAAAAACAAGGTAGTTACACCTAGACTAGCTTTTCCTTTTTCCTTAAATCAGCTATAAAGCAAGGCATATTTTCAGAAAAAAGAAGATATGTGGTTTAGGGAATCAGGAATAAATAAGACTTGCTAAAATTGGTTTCTAGTATGTTTCCCAAGAACTCCATGACTCTTATTTAGTATGTGTTGACTTCTAGGACATGCAGAAGGAAACTAGCATAGAATGGAATCTAGGAATCTAGGTAATAAGACCAAAATGATTAATTAATGTCAAATGAAGGTAAATATGGGTTGATTATTCTAACATATATAAAATTATTGTTGTTTTCAATACTTTAATTCATATATAACACTTCAAATAATGATAGGAAGAACATTATCCTTATCATCCTTACTTGTTTCTATGTGATTTTCTACTGCTAAATGTTCCAGTTTGCGCACTTGTTTATTCACAAAAAGGGATTCTATCAAAGAATTGAATGACTTGATTTTTTACCGATGGGATTTTTACCAACTCAGTTAATGGGATATTTTGTGACACTTTCTCTAGATTATTTTCGATGCCAAATTTCAATTCTATATCTTAAGGAACTGTAATTTAGATGTGCCTTTCGGTTGTTTGTTTTTATTTGGTAATTTTAGGCACACTAATCTTGTATTGAATGGACACATATTTAGTAATTCCCATTTTTATTTGATAAACCTTTATCTTCCCATTACCATTAATCATAGGGTGGTCTATCTTAAATCATTGATGAGTGTTTTCAATGGATTCCCCATCCTTAACCTCAAGTGTGTAAAGCACACAACCTGAAACAACATTTAAATTGCAATAATCTATATAATGAATGTTCTTTGAGGGATCTGTTAGCACCTAAGTTGTACTTAGTGGTTTTTTATCAAGTCATCCTGGTGAACCGGACAAGGATAACTTGTTCGAACTTCAGAAGACCTTCAGTCTTGCTTCTGGGAAGCTTTGTTGTACTATATCCATGGGGACTTCACTTAGTGAACCTCTCACATAGCACGTGCGATCGTGGGATATTAAAGAATACCCTTAATTTCGAGAGATATTGACCCAAACTCTTTTTGTTGAAACCCCCTCCCAATACTTAAAACCTCCTCCCCACCCATTTTTATACCTCAATCCTTATAAACCACCCTACCCACCCCGACCTTAAACCCCTCACCCCACCAATACCTGCAATATATTGGTTCGATTTTTGATAATTTTAAAACCCACAATATGAACTAACGTGATAGGATATTGGCCAACAAGTGAAGCCCCCATGACTATATCACATGTTCATACCCCATGGGGGAATTGTAATAAATGTTCTAGCATGATAGTGTCTGTAAAAGACTCAGTCTCTTAGACTTTATTTGTCAATCCGATCAGACCAGGTTGTTTTTTTCCCTTGGTTATTGTTGGTTGTTAAATAAACGATTGATCATTTCTGAGTTTTTCACTCCATACCTCCAAAGTTGGGGTGGTCGGCTTGGCATTTAGGCCTATTGAGGTTATTAGAGTCTATGTGTCAATGTATAAACATGCTAGACATCATGGTCGAGTCATATGAACATGTCTAAGTCCCCCTAGGTTTTTTCAGTTTTTCAAATTTTTAGTTTTTTTAGTGTTTTTTATTAAAATTTAATTTTTCCAAAACTTAGGCTATTTTTTAATAGTTTAATTGGAAAAAATGATTTTGTAATAAAAGTGGGCAAAATAATCAGTTTCAGTCATGTAGGTGCTCATTTTCAAGCTAAGAGCACCATGTAAACCCATGGACCCACTATTTCCTAGTTTTAAGTGATTTTCCATCACTCAGGTCAGAAAGCCCCAAAAATCAATTATTGATTATTTTAATTAATAAATTGATGAATAATGGAACAAATCCAGAATCATAAATCAGTAGGTTCTCAGCCAATTTGATTGAAATTAGTCATATATGAAGCAGATTGACTGGATCTGACAAATGCTTGACTAAAGGAGGTGATCAAATCAGATCTAGAGTTGATCTTCAGCAGCTTTTATGGGGAATTCTATCCTCTACACGTGTGGACTCTCCTAGATGCTCTATGGACTGATGTGTATGTTTATGGGTTGATGTGTCAGCTCAATCAGTCCCCCGGTTGACAAGTAGGCTCAGTTTAGCTTCAGATCTGCATTGATTGACTCTCCATCAGCTGATTTGATTTGTCTCCTTGGAATTTGTGCCCCCCTAGGCTGGATCTCCTGGTTTTTGTATAAATCAAGGCACAAGCTCCCTCTTCCAAGCTAGTTAGAGTTGGATTGAAGGGATTTCTATTGTAATACTGTTGTAATCCTTTGATTGTTGGAATAAATAATCTTTGGAGGCCAAATGGTGTAATGCTCTCATGTGTGTGGATTAAGCATTGTCTTATGGCTATTGATGTTGCCGGCTTTTCTCTCAATTTCTGCATCTAAACCCTGTCTGGCTTGAACGATTTTGCTGAATCAATAGGAGTATAGTTGGGCAAGTAAGGTTACTTGTTTTTTCTATATCTCATAGAATATATGTTTGAGGATCTAGATTATACATGTTTAATAAGTTTATTTTCATGTAATTCTTGTCTCTTTTTCATATATATATATATAGATATATATATATATATCCAGATCTCATGAGGTTTCGTGTAGGATTGTGTGTTTAGCTTTCAAGTAGCAAGGATTGGATGAGCTGTGGTTCTAGTTTGACTCCATTGTACATCCAAAAAAAAATTGAAGGAATTGCCCCTCTGTATTCCACTAACAAGTTTCCATTGCAGATTCATCCAACAACAGGCCTTTCCCCTTCTCTTCCTCCTTTCTATTAAAATCAATCTTCCAGTTACCTGTCTCTTCCTCTTATGATCATATCTAGTTCTAAGAATTGAATATATATTGTTAGATATATTTTATAATAGTTTTGATTCTTAGATCTATAATTTCATAAAGAATATTAGTTCATAAAGATAGATCTAGGTGTAGGAAATTCCCTTTTTGCAAGTAGCTAAAGCATAGATCTAAAGCTTGCTCATAAGTTAGCTTCCTTTTTTGTTCTTCAAAGATTTAAATTATGAAATAAAAGAGCACATCTCATTGGCTTCCCAAACAGAAAGCCAATATCCCAAGGAAAGCTTACTTTCCTTGGTTCCTTTTTGCAGAAATTAGATTACCCCTATTTAACAATTTATACTTAGTTGTTTTTTTGGTAATTAGTGTGGTGACCCAAAGCAATTTTAAAGCATGTTTGGGCACATTTGATTTTAATTGCTCGATTTTTTTTAGAAGGTCTAACATAAAAGAGAAGGAGACTCTACCAAATTTTTGACTCTTGGACAAACCAGAGCTTCACGGAAGCTTCCCCCACCGCTGTGTTTTAATTCAAGCTTTTTACAAGCTTGTTGTAAGCCTTTGGATCCCAGATAAATAGGACCAAAGTGCATCAATTTAAATTTGTTGATATTTTAAATCACTTCTAATGAAAATAAGAGGTCCTTTCGAATAGGCTCTTTCGATCCTATTCACCATCCCCCCTGGGGGGATTTGCGTCGGTGTCAATGTTTTAATTTTTGTTCATGTCTTTTCAATCTAGCATAGTTCTAATCTGTAGGGTAGTATACTTTGATTTATTATCATTTCCATATTCCATATTTGATATTTCAAAGTAATATTAATACTTACCCCATGACTTCCTGATTGACCCGAAAGGGGAAAGAGATGCGTGGTAGGACTAATTAGAAAACCGGAATTGTGTATTTGTGTTTTCCTTTTCATCATTTGTTTCATCAGATATTATAAAATTAACCCCTCCTTGATTCCCCAATTGATATCCACTTGGATCGAAAGAGTTTCCTAGAGGGTTTTCTTTTTTAACAAGAACACCCATCTCAAAATTTACTAAAATTGACAAGACTCCGGTGTGTATGCTCTGCACTTGGATGTGGTTCATTTGATTAGTAAAGTTGTATCAAAATCTTTTGAGTGACTAGAATAATTAGGATTCACTCTCCCAAATTGACAAACCATCAGGTGAAAATCCAACACCTAGATCAAACCATTACGATGGCCAAATACCCAAAGGAAGAGGGAACTCCTGAAAAGTGACCTCAGGGAACCAATTTATATTACACCTATGGGTGCATTATGAACAATAGCCTCAGAGACTCCATTCAGCCTACATATTCCTTCCACATAGCCATGACGGTTTATTTTTGGACATACTCCAAGTACTCTCGGGTATATCTAGAGTCCCCCCCCCCTTCGCCTAATTTTAATCAACTCATATTTCACATTAAATTAAAACGCACCAAGAGGCAATAACAAAACATTCACTCCAAGCACATGCAAGCACATTGATTATATTTTGACTCCATTTTAAGGCACTGGTTATTATCTTGCTATATATATTGTGTCTCATCATTGTGCTTTCGTGCGCTCATTTTGTATCTTGTCATCTATGGTTGTTTATGGTTAAATTTCAAACTCCTAAGTAATTCATTCAATTTAACATCACCATACTAAGTAATTAGCCTTAGTAACTTAATAGGGTCTACCTCCCTTGGCTTCATTAGGAGTTGAGCCTAAACGGAGGAGTCAAGAATAAGGTGACAGCCTTGACTCAAGACTTGCCCCCAAGGACACACTGAGCGGCTTGAATATTTCTACCACGTGACCCAGGTGTGTGAAAGGTGGCAACAGGATATACCAAACCTTCATCTTATCTATAAGTACTACTGGATTCATCATGATCATCATTATGAGTATCACACCAACTGACTCTATTTGTTCCATGTGGATTTGAAAGAGTATGTGGAAACATAGCTTCTTCAATATTTAGTGGTATTTTATGAGGATTCTAATATGGTTTTTGGCCATATGGACATCTATATATGTCTTGACCAGTATTCAACTTGACCATTTCTTGGATGACGATAGTCAAGTTCTTCATCATTTAGTTCCTATGTTCAAACTGTGAAGTAATTTTCTCATTGACAGTTTATTTTCCCTTAACATTTCTTGGTTTAGGATCAGGTTTTTATGGAACACCTCTAGCTAACTCAAATAGATCAATTTTACCCATTGAATACATATTTTCCTATAATGTGTTAACATTAACTTGGGAATATTTTAAGGTAGTGGGATTCTTATCTTTAAGGAAAAATATTATCCATCGATCAAATGATTTCAAGTAATGAATTAGGATGGCTTGGTACTTTGGTTTAATATCCTCTAGGATGTTGGATAAACTTTATCAAAACGAAGGTTAAATTTGTGGGTAGTCTCGTTCTCCTTCTTTTTAATTTCAAATAGTTGATTTAGGAGAAATTGAACATATAAATTTACTAATCACTCATTGATCAATAGTTTTTTGAACATATTGTATCTAAGTATAGATTTTGCACTAGAGAGTTGAGCCATCATTGGGCATCCCCATCTAAATATGCATGAAGAGCTCATATGTAAACATCTGTGTGGGTAGCGTTCAAGTCTTCCATATGTTTCCATAGGAGACCTAAATTTTCTTCGATTGAAATAGCACTACCACCACTAAATTGAAGCAATTTTTCTAAGTATTTATTAGGCATATCATGAGGTGCACCACCAATTTGGGAAAAATCAAAAGGATACTACACAGCCTAATATCTAAATTGTATATTTCACGGGGGAGGATTGTTTTGATTGGACCTCTATTTTTCAGGTATATTAGTTGTGGATATTGGGATGGATTGGGAATTTTATGATTTGGATTGAGGAGAATGCATAAAAATAGAACTCAGTGACCCTTGTGAATTAGATATTTTCCAAAATAAGTTAGTGGATTGGGGCTTAGGATATTTCCTAAGAATTCTCATGTATACTATGAGATCGTTCTTGGAATTATAGAATTTTATAATTTCTCAAATTATAAGGATGGTATTTCTCCTAAATGGTGTCTCGATGTGGAGTCGCTTGGTGAACAAAATTGAATCTTCTCCAAATAACTTGTTGTTATAAATGAAGGAATAAGTAGATGGATATAGTGTGATGGTTTTGAAATTAATATAACTATAGAAACCAACCATAGAAATACAAATCTCATATTTTCTATGATTAGTAGATCATGCAAACTAGAAACTCACAAGATCCGAAGGCAGTCTCTGCATCCCAACAACGACACCAAAAATGTTATCACAATTCTAAATTTTGATCCTATATAGGATGGTAGAGAGGTAAGATCACCAAGAACTTGATACCTAAAGAATCCTACCCAAAAAATACGTTGGTTTTCACTCTTGATATGTTTCTTCTCTCTTTAGGCTTCCTAATCCAATCAAGCTTAACTAGACTAGCCATAGGAGGTGTCCTGAGTAAGGATTGAAAACCAAAACCATTTTAGGCTACAAGGAAATAATGAATATTAATTAATAACATGATGAAGAATGCCCTATGAAATTCTACGCAGCGGTTTAAACTCTGTTATTACCACAGATGGAAAAACCTGACATAAGAAACATAATCATGAAAGTAAATTAACATAACATCATTAACTAAACTCATAAGTAATAATGCTTGCTAGAATTGTATGAAGATTTCTAGTTAAATGTGTGTACAATTTTTTTTTTATTTACAATTTTTTAGGTGTGTGACAAGTTCAGTCACAAAGACTGTTTCATAAGATGAACAAACCCAGTAATAAGAAGTCTTATGCAACTACCTATCTCTTGTCCTTGTCTTTCTCTCTATACTAATGCAAACTTGAGTGAGTGCAAGTGTGTATAAATGAAATAGGGTTCCTCCCTATTTATACCTTTCAAGTGACTGACCTAATACATGATTGGGGCTAATAGAACCAAATTATCCTAGAGAGACTCCAAAAATACATTACATGATGTTACACTAGGGACTATTTCCCTGACTTAGAATGGAGGTTGTACCTCAAAGTCCATACATAATAATGACATCCCGAAGGGAGGAAACCACATATCCAATGGGGGTACAACAACATACAATGATAATATACATCAAGAATATATTTTGAATTTACAATTAAATCAACATTTTAATTCCGCTTCAAGTGGGAAACCTCTAAGAGAAAATATCCAAATATAATGACAATTATTGACTAAAAATTACATATCTTACTACTTTATGTATAGTGCTTTAATATCCAATGTCCTAACTACTTGTGTTCACACCCTTAATGAGGTTCAACCACCTATGGGCCTGTATTTGATAAAGACGGTCCTTTTAGCTCAAGTTAATATCCACTAACTATCTAATGGGATTTATGGACTTGTACATTGATAAGGTAGATGGGTTAGGGAAGGACCCTAACATAGTGTTGATAGCATTGAGACCTTCCCAATATTCTAGAATCCTCCAAAACACCTAAAATATCTTCTTTAATCATATAATAGAATCCCAAATAGAATTACATTGGACACCTACCAGGGCTAAGGCTCTTATCCTTTTGAAAAGAGGTTTATATCTCCCTTCTTCTTCCTTTGTCACAACCTCCATTAAATTATCATTTTGATCTTCATCAACGAACCTAGGAAATTTTGAGTTGCAATATTTATAATATCGGCTAGATCACTAAATAGTTTATTAAGGAGGATCACCCCTTCTTCTTCATTTTCTTAAAACTTCGATACCTTTGTACCATACTCTTTACAAACATACCATCAATAGTATTATTTTCCTTCTTTGAATTTTCATACTAATGAAAGAATTTGGTGTTTTTGGCCCCTTGTGACCAAACAACTCTACATTTTTTGTAACAATTAGCCTCCTCCAAAGAAATAAAACACATTTTTGCATCCTCCAAATTCTTTATCCCTAGACTTTCTCTTCTATGACTACAACACTAGTATTGCTATAATATATCATAGAAATATATGGTTCCATTGCCACTATATCCATGAAATACTTTTGGAATTAATCCTTTACCCGTTGAATAGTAGTTGTTTTGAATTTGTGTATATTGGAATTAAACTAAAACACCATTTCCTACTCTTTACATGGACAAAAAAACCTCAAATTTCTCTTCACTCATTGAAAAAAGGTTGCAAAAAATTAACAAGCGATTTGATAATATATCAGTCCCATAACAATATTTATCCTAGCAACATTCAACACTATGGAATCATTTACTAAAAATATCAAGCCTTTTTACAACACCTTATGTTTTCAACCTATTGTTTCTCCATGTTGGAGAGAGTTTATAGGATCGACAACATAGAAATTATATTTTCAATCTTATGTGAAAAAGTAGGTAGCAAGGGAATTTGTTTTCCACTATTTCCCCAAATGTCCCTATGGTTTGAGACAAAGTTTAAGTACCATCCTATAATTACATGGTCCTTTTTTATATCATCCAACATAAACATATCATGCTAATAACCTATCTATTTTGGTAAGTACCATAAGTGCTTATAATGTAGATGTTATTATCAAGTTCTACTAATAATAATTGTGTACACATGGTAGTTTGCAACATTTTAAAGTCTTCTATTTGCCTCATTGAATTTCCCTTTCTGGTTTTTTCCTAACACACCACATGAAGGTTTTCATTCTTAAAACACTACTTCCCACTAATTGATTCAAATAAACCTATGTTCCAAGGTCACCATCATCTATACATTCCTTCCTAGAGGATCTAAAGATATAACTAGGATTTTTTTAGGACATATATTCCTCATCAGCGCCCCCTCCTCTGTAGATCCCCCAAAATTTTAATTCCTACAAACCCTTATATTTTTCCTAAGATATCATTAGTCCTACTAGAAACATTATTTGGAGATTTGTTATCAAGAATATTGCACCTTCTGCGGACAGAAGTTGTTCCTTTGGTCTAAATGGTTTAGATCCAGAACAAATGAGTGAACAAAAAAGGATGAAGACCTTCCCTGAATACTGTAGACACCTGGAATACTGCTTCAATTGTGAACCTGTGTACCTGTAAACACATCAAACATACAAGCACATAAACGCTACCAGAAAATCATCTACTTATCCATGCTAGATCAAAACAATAGTAATGTGGGACAGAAATCAGCTTTGCATTAAGAATGTATGGAGAAGCTTACAACTGTTGCCTTAGTGTCAACAAGACCCTCCACGAGACAAACACTTCATCCCCATAAGCTCCAACTTTGCTCTCTATGCTCTCCAATCATTTGGACTAGGTTGCCAATCCAACAGCATAACAATACCTCTATATTTCTCCCCCTCAACTATGGATATGAACTTGTATTTATAAGGCTCAATGGATAGGAATAGTTGAGAGAATTATGGGTGAGATGGCTCCAAGATCCTACCATGGGGGATCTCAAGCTCAAACTAACCCATAATGATAGGGATAAGGGAGGGCATGAGGTTCAAGTTCTAGAATCCTCGAGAAAACTCTCTTTTTCCCATTTTACCCAGGGTACCACTTTTGTTCCCTTATGATAGAGCGGTTTAAATGAGAACCACTTTAAGAATAAAGACCATAGGAAGTGGCACCGCTTTTCTATAATAGGATACAAGAAGTGCTGAGCAAGGTACCACTCATCAGCCACAAGTTAAGTGCGGTGCTAGGTTTTTTCAAGTAGAATTGACAAATAGAGCAATTTTCCACTCCAAGTGTTGGGATTAAGGGAAAACATGGAATTTAAGGGTCTCATCACATGATGGTGACAGGACTTAGGTATAACAGAATGCCCCCCAAAGCATGAGACTTAGAGGGATATGATAAGCGAGAGCTTTGAGAGAACAAGTTGTCACTTCGAGGTGAAAATGTCCTCTCGGTTGGAGAATGTCATCCAGTAGGCATCTGTAGTACATCAATATTTTTTACTCATAGACAAATGTAACCAACTCATGGCTACAGACCAATACAAGGTAGATCCATGAGAGGAATAAACAAGCATGGCTACTAGAATACATCATAGATTCATGTGATAGAGGACTCAAAATTGGACATAGCTACTAGACATACAATGTATATCTATGTCCTACAGATGCAAATCTGAGCATAGCCATGACCATACAAATGTGGATCCATGATAGATATACAAAAATCCATCGCAGCCTGGGGAAAGCAATGAGTTCTAAACAACTCCCTAAGGTCTTTGTCTTGTCTTCCACAAAGTATGATTCTATCCATGTGATTACAATGATCTGAAGTCAAACATGGTAGAAACCACTTCATTACCGACCAATGATGTGAACCGTTAACAAGTTCTAGGGAGATCACCATTGATGTCAATGATTCCCAAGGTACCCTAGTACAATCTACTGAGTGTGAATAGATGTCCTAATGTCGAACACCCAGTTGATTCTATCGATCAAAGGTCAATGATGTGAACCTATGTCGAGAGCGAGAGAATCTGTCATTAAGGCATACAGATCTCAAGGTACTAAGTTTTGTTTCTAATACTATTTCTCGGATGATGAGCTGATGTCGACGAGAATAGTCTCGTCGAAGGAGAGCCATGATGAGTCCCACATTGACAACACAAAACTCAGAACATAGTTCTGGAATGATGTGAATGTAGTAACCAAAAGACTGACTCAAAAGTACTGACACAGAGATTTTTTTGAATCTAGAGGTAAAAATTGTTCAACTTCCCTTTGAACATTGGGCGGCACGGCAAAAGACTTGGAAGCACAACTAACTAGACAAACACACAATACAACAGTGGATAATGCATTCTTTTGAAAGATTCAAAGGAGTGGCATGACTCATGAAATTGGATTGTCACAGAGATCAAATGAATACCCAATTGACTAAAATGATATGCAGACAAGTGCCATGTTCGAAGGTAACAACAAACTACTACCATTCATTTGCAAAATGATTCCCTTCCCATTTTCCCCATCATGGTTGATGAGTGCCTCTTTTCGGTTTTACAAATTCAAAGAGGGTAACAAACACTCATTATAGCTCATGTGAAGACAAGTCCAAACTCATATGTTTTACAAACCTGAGAGAGGAGGGGTTCATCCCTAAATGAGGGTCTGTCAATGTTTAATTTAACTAGTCCAATGAAAGAAAACTCGGTATCGTTCATGTTTAGAGAGTCTGAATGACCACGGAAGAAGACTCCAAAGGGTCATTTTTCATATGATTTAGTCCCTAAGGCCCAAAAAAGTATAAAATAATACCTTAGAGAACTCTTCCAGTCGTGATTGGCTAGAGTGTTCCTTTTTCGTAAATAGTCTATTCGAACCAAAAAAGAGATAACCTACCATTGGAGAGATGACTCTTCAAATAATTTTACGAGTATGAAGAAGACAAGTACTCGACTATATTTTCACATTTTAAGAGTCTGAAAAGAGATTAAAGAAGACCCTATTAGACTTTTTCATGTTTGAATCTATAACACAAAAAAGTAATAAACTAAGCTCAAACCAAATTTCATTTTTTAACCAGAGCACGAAAAATGAAAAGTAAGCTCAACACCATCTTACTGTTTTTAATGAGCTCAAAGATCAGTTGAAAGAATACTCAAATATTGGTTTCGTTTTTACGCAAGCTCAAAACCAATGGGTAAACTATGCTTGAAAAAATCCCATTAACATGATATACAGAGGTTGGAAGCTTGCCCCTGGCATGATTGCTAGCGAAGCTTACCCCTAGAATGGTTGCTAGTGGCTCGACATGCCCCCAAGATTTGTTTCATTTGATGATTCTTCTAAAAACCTAGTTACTAATGTGAAAATGTTCACCAGGGGGGTAGGAAGAATGAGAATCAGGTAGGTGAAAAGAAGGTTCAAGTTATAACACTAAAGAGAAGACTCGACTCAAGGGAAGGGGATCTGTTTCATTTTTACACGAGCTTGAAACAGAAGGTAACTATGCTTGGAACATGCTTTCATTTTTGTGCAGGCTTGAAACCAAAAGGTAAACTATGCTTAAGGAAACCTACTTCATTTTTTAACGAGCTTGAAATAGAAAATGAACTATGCTCAAGAATGGTTTCATTTTTAGGAAAGCTTGAAACCAAAAGGTAAACTATGCTTGAGGAGATCCATTTCATTTTTTAATGATCTTGGCATAGAATGGGAACTTTGCTCATAGGGATCTATTTCATTTTTTAACGAGCTTGACACAAAATGGGAACTTTTCTCACTACATGGTTTCATTTTTATGCAAGCTTGAAACCAAAAGGTAAACTATGCTCTCCCCCAACATGATATCCAGAGGTTGGTAGGTTTCCCCCATTACCTAAAAGCTAGTGGCTTAGCTCCATTATGATGTCCATAGATTAGAGCCATGCCCCCCATTTTACCTATGATGGGAAGAAGCTAAATAGAAGAAGGGGAAGGAACCATAAGAACATGCAGTACATTCAGGGAAGTATGATTACTAGGAGTAAGGAAATGGTTAGATGTAACAAAGGAAAGCTGATCAATGGTCACAATCTTCCCATCATGGGGAAAATGCATAACTCTAAAGAGTGTGGACAAAAAATCCTTCATGGCATAAACATAATCACGTCCAAGGAGAAGATCGAAATCTAAAGGACCTTGGACCACCATAACATCAATGCAGACTGTTTTCACTCCTAATGTAATAGGTAAATAAGGAAGGGTCCCTAAAGGTGCAGTAGGTCTTCGATTAAAATCCAATATGTGATCAGTGGATGGCACAAGCTAGGGAGAACCTAAATATTTCCAAGTAGTTGAGGATAGAATACTAACAGAAGCCCCTTCGTCAACAATAGTGCAAATAATCCACCTAGAAGTAACATTCACAACTATATGGAAAGGAACACTCGGATGAATATGAGACTCTATTAGGCTACTCCAGTCAAAGGAAATAACCTTACTACTTGGAGAGGGTTCTGTCGAAACAGAAAAAAATTCCTCTTGTCAAGATCAATCAGAACGAAGCATAAAAAATTCAGCAAGTTTCAGTTCATTCTCTACTGGAAGAGAAGAACAAGATAAATATTTGGTCAAAGGGACTACTTTAGTCTTAACAATCTCTGATGAAAGAGTGGGATCAGGTGGAGATGACGTTGACTCGACAACTTCACTCTCCTAAGGAAGAGTGGATCAATTATAGATGAAACTGAATTGATCACTTGGTCAACTAGTGAGGAATCGAGGGATGACTTACTATCACTTGTTGGAATCACCTGTTGATGATCAGTAATATTTTCCAACAAATGCGAAGCTTCATCCATGCTTGGACAAAGAAAAGTGCGATGCATAGCCTTGCATATCAAACAAGGATACAAGACTTTACCCTTACAACCTTTTACCAATGGGTCACTAGTTGAGGGAGTATTGTCAACATGATGATTAGAGGTTGATGACACAAATAGTTTGGACCTTTTAAACCACTCTTCTTGTACACGAGAGAGACTGGGACATTCCTTAAGAAAGTGGTCCCCCTTGCAAAGCTCACAAGGGAACTTGGGTTTTTCAAGTGTTCTCTTAGAACGGGCACCATCAAGAGCAAGTGGTTGCTGTTTTTTCTCTTTATTATCCTTCTTGTTCTTACCCTTCCCTTTATTCTTCTTCTTATCCACATGACTACTAACCATAGAGATCTGGTCAAGCGAAGAAGAAGAAAGGGATGAAGCCACAATCGATAAAGAAGGAGAGGGATTAGGTTGAGGTTGATCCTCTCTCAAAGGAGAGGTGACATTGAAACATTAGGTGTAACAGGAATTACCTGATTAAACAGACAGACCGGTAATCCTATAGTTAACCCAGGAAGATTTAGAGTGGCAATAAAGGGAGGACCAATACCTTTACTTGGAGGGAATACAAAAGGTACACCTTGGAAAGGGACCTCTTGAGTGGTAGTCCCAGATTGGGATTCCATCTCTAAGCTCTTGAGAAACCTCCTAACTACCATGCACAAGCAAGCACTACTCAAACTAAAAGCAACAAGAAAGCATGTGAAAGGAGTGGATAAGAGTCAGGAACCTCATAGGATTATCAAGACCTTACAAGCTTCGCCCGTAAAGCCAAGACAGCCAAAAGGTTAACTTAGATGGTCTGAGGATTCTTAAAAGGGTCTCCTGA
This sequence comes from Pseudotsuga menziesii, assembly GCA_001517045.1. Classification (NCBI taxonomy): domain Eukaryota; kingdom Viridiplantae; phylum Streptophyta; class Pinopsida; order Pinales; family Pinaceae; genus Pseudotsuga; species Pseudotsuga menziesii. The sequence continues at coordinate 60,640 of LPNX010425068.1, forward strand.
TATATGCAAGGTATGTGGGAGCTCGAATCGGTAGTAGTGTTGTCTAATGCACAACCGTTTACAAAGGGCCTTCCTATATGCAATCGAGTATGTGAAGTACCTTTTGACATACCTCAAGGGTACGTGAAAGGTCGTTCGATATACCGACGATATGTGGAAGAACCGCGTGAGTCCCGGGTTGTAGTGCGGACAAGTAACGACGGATCCTACACTTAACGATGCCCGAACATGTCTCTAACTTATCACTCAAATTGCTAAAAGTTTTAACCTAGTACTTCCATTAATTTTATCTTGTGCGTTTAGGTGGAACCATGGAGTGAAAACTCGAATTTAAAGAAGATGCATACTGATATATATGATAGTGCAAGTTTTCCTCTTCAATTAAATTCTATCTAAAAGAGGGAGAGAGATCTATTTTTCTTCCCAAAAATGAATACCCAAATGCAAATGAAATTCTATCCTTTCAAATGAAAAGTGAAATATCAATGCACCCCAAACAATCTTCAAAGAAAATAAGAAAGAGATCTAGAGAACATCAAACATAAATAAACCAAAAATGTTTCCTATCTTTTCATGCTTGAAAAAGATGCATAAAAACTTAATGGAAAGATGATTTCACTAACGTTTCCAAACAAAACTAACTCTAAAGCACGCAAAGCTTAAAACAGATATTTCTTCTTAATGAAAGTAAGATCTAGAATTTCAAACAATCATGTAGAAAACAAGAAGAAAAGAATTCAACAATGCTTTTGAATAAAGCAAAGGAGATAGAAAACTAAAACTTCTCTTTGAAACAAACAAGGAAACGAAGAACCAATCTTTCCTACCAAGCACTGAAAAAATCAGCATGCAAAAGGAAACAAGAATCACCTCAAGCAAAGAAAGACTCAAAACAACATGGATCACTCACTCATTCCAAGTCCAAAAAAAAGCAAAGCATACACAAGAAAATTAATGAAATGTATATTTCCAATTCCAATGAATAATATCTACAGAAAGGAGCAAGAGGTTTCAAGCAAAGGAAAGAATGTAAACTCCAATGCAAGAAACATAAACTCTCTTTGAATGAAAAAAGAATATAACAATCAAAGCGACTGTAGAATATACAATTTCGGCCGTGAGGAGCATTTTTTTTCAAAAATACACTTCATTTTCATAAAAAAGTAAGCCAAAAACACACAAAAATCAAAATACAAAGTTTGGAACAGGGCCTACCTGGAACCACGCAGATGAACCTGTTGATAGGCATTTTTGAGGCAGAACCGCTTCTTGCTCACTGGATTCAGGCAGTGGCACCACTTATGGCTAACAGAGTTCAGGCGGTGGCACTACTCATTGCCAACAAAGCATGTGTAGTTCCCTAAATGGATACAAAACACAAAGAGAATGAGAAATCAAGTTAGAAATTGGTCAAATCAAGGCAAAGACTAATGAATTGATAGTAAAAAGAGCATATAAAGTTGAAATAGTTCAGATCTGAAAGTTTCAAACCAAAATTCACTAAGTCAAGTGGAAGATCTGACTAAAGAGAGTTGGAGATGGAGCCTAGATTCAGACAAGAGTTCAAGGACTGAGGAAGCTCAGATCAATTGAGATTTGCACAGTTTCCCAACGGAATAGCCAGATTTGTTATCAGGAATATTGCACCTTCTGCAAACAGAAGTTGTTCCTCTGATCTGAATGGCTCAGATCCAGAACAAATGAGTGAATGACAAAGGATGAAGACCTTCCCTGAATACTGTAGACACCTGGAATAAGGCTTCGATTATGAACCTGTGTACCTGCAAACATATCAAACATACAAGCACATCAAAGCTACCAGAAAATCATCTACTTATCCATGCTAGTGACTAAGGAATCTAGCAACATATACATGTAAAATCAAAACAATAGTAATGTGGGATGAAAATCAGCTTTGCATTAAGAATTTATGGAGAAGCTTACAACCACTATATTAGTGTCGACAAGCCCCTCCACGAGACAAACACTTCATCCCCATAAGATCCAACTTTGCTCTCTATGCTCTCAAATAATTTGGACTAGGTAGTCAATCCAACAGCATAACAATACCTCTATAGTTCTCCCCCTCAAATATGGATATGAGCTTGTATTTATAAGGCTCAATGGATAGGAATAGTTGAGAGAATTGTGGGTGAGGTGGCTCCAATATCCTACCATGGGGGATATTGAGCTCAAACTAACCCATAATGATAGGGATAAGGGAGAACACAAGGCTCAAGTTCTAGAAGCCTCGAGAAACCTCTCTTTTTTCCATTTTACCCAGGGTACTGCTTTTGTTCCCTTATGATAGAGCGGTTTAGATGAGAACCACTTTAAGACCAAAGACCATAAGCAGTGGCACCACTTTTCTATAATAGGATATAGGCTGTGCTAAGCAAGGTACCACTCATCAGCCACAAGGTAAATGCGATGCTAGGTTTTTTCAAGTAGAATTGACAAACAAAGCAAGTTTCCACTCCAAGTGTTGGGATTAAGGGAAAACATGGAAGTTAAGGGGATCATCACATGATGGTGATAGGATTTAGGTATAAAAATATTTAGGAAGATTAATGAATTCCCTTGGATAATCATCATTTATACCCACACGAGACACTTGCTTGTGTTTACTAGACTCATCTTTATAAAGGAAATATGAACTAGTAGGAGACAATTTTAGGAGTTTCACCATTTACCTTGAAAATGGTTTGTATTATGAGAGGGATGATTTGGAGTAGTTATGGAAGAATTTAATAGGGATTCATCCTTTTGTGAATGAACATCCTCTTCTCTTTCCATTCCACATTGAATGGATAATCCAAATCAACTAGTCCATTGAAGGTCGAAGGGGATAGACAAACTCTTTAGATCAATCAAGGGATGAATTATCACACAAACTAAAAAAAATACCATGTGTGGTAGATCTCATTGAACTTGACTCTTCAGGATCTGCAATAACCATATTTTACTCATCCGCTTGACAAAGTGGGGATTAAGTAAAACACTTTCCATATCCACTCCAAATTCCCTAAGAGAAAGTTAGGGGACATCCTCTTTTGATATCTAATCTTACAACAATTTGAACACCCAAATGGGATATTTTGGTTATCAATAATATTGGTGATGGATCATTTCCTCTATACAATATCCAACATTTTTGGAACACCATACCTAAATTCTAATTCCACACAAATCATCGCAACAAACTTTTCAACTTTTGTAACACCTCGGTTCTGACCCCATTTGCATTAAAAATGTATATGATGTAAATATTGTATTTAATCGTGGTGTGGAGCTAAAGGCAAAAGTACCACCATTGATTTACCCTTTTATGTTTCAGAGATTAAAAAACAGTGTCGATGGTATTTTGTACTAGCCAAGCACATTATAATTTTGGACATCATGTAAATATGCAATTTAATTAAAATACCCACAACTAGCTATGTCAATGTAGCATTAAAGAGATGGGGGCATGATTTCCTAAGGATAAGGGTGGGGTATTCAAACCTTTGAGCCAATGGGGAAAATCCAAATGTCAAGGGGAAAACCCATCAAGTTGTCAACCACATTTCTTGTATTATTCACCCAATCATTTATTTTTGCCAGAAATTGGTTGAGTTAGTTATTGCATGGGATGGGCAAGGTATGGAGGTCAATATTTGAATTGGGAAGAGTACCCATTTTTGGAAAAAATGTGTTTTGACTTATGATCCAAGTAAATTCCCATTTTCTATGCCCATTCCATCATGCATTCATGTTTTCATCTTTCCTCACTTTTTTGGAGAGATGTTGGACCTTTTTCATCATCCATCCTTCATTCACATGGAGCTCTCATGCAGCTGAACCTTCCTGGATTTTTATCCTTCATGTTTTTAGCTGATTCCTCATTTTTCCATGCCCAGGAAATTCATTTTTTGGTTGCTGAGTGAATGGACAATAAGGATTCATGATTTTGGGGTTCATAGCAGTCGTTTTGGCTCATGCAATGCCCAGAATCATTGTTGAGTTCAAATTTCTCACCCAGGGTTCGATTTCTCTATTTTACCAATACCTTTTTTATTGAAAAATGTTTTTTAATCAAACCTAGAACTTGCATTTTCCTGTGGATGCATTCTTTGTTTGGTATGAACTAGTTTGGAGTGGAATTGTGCCTGAACTAGCATGATAAAACTAGTGTAGGAAGGAACCTCACAGACATATCTAGAGGGGTTGGTTTTCTTCTTTACACACCCTGAATAGCACTGGAATGGAAGAAATAGCCTAAGGGACTATGTATCAGAGAAGGGAATGCTTCCTTGTGTTGGGTGTGTAGATGTTTTAGAATCGAAACTAGATCTGGTGCAGGTGTCCATAGCTTTATGGTTGATCTCACTATCTTAGCATTTTAATCTTTCCACCTCCTTTACAGCATGATAAACCCAAACACAGTTTTGGATTGGCTGAATTTTGATATATCTTGGCTATGTGTGAACCTGCTAGTTTTCCCTTATTCCTTGTGGGAATCATTCCTATCTCGGGGGTGGCAATGGTGTTGGGAGACTGATGAGCACACTGGCCTATGATTGGGTGGAACGTTGCGGGGGCGTAGCTGGTTGCGGGACAAGATTGCTTCAAGATAAGTATTCTTGTCTATTTTATCTCTACAACTGTATGTGTTTATGAATTAATATGAACATGTTAAATGCTTGAATGGAATGTATTTTTATTCCGTTATATGTTAATGATTTATGCATCTATGCATGTTGTTAGTTCAATGCATTTTATTTTATGTTCATGGGGATAGTTTTCCCATATTTGTTAGCAGTAATGTCGTGTCCTCTCTCTAATAGAGTGGTGGGGACGTGACAACTTTGTACTTGGTTTGATCAACCATTACAATAAATCTTTGTGTTATTCCTTAGCATTTATAGAGCTAAAGGATGCCATAATTCCATCTGAAAAGAGGGTAGTTTATCCAAATAAGTCAGAGAGTTACACTTTCATTTTTGGGTTTAAAACAAGGGCTCCAAGGTTTAACAAAGAAATATAAATTACTCTAGAACAAGGTCCCTTAAAGGATTCTTTCATACTCCTAGGTAGATTTGAAAAAAAAAGACAACCACCCTTTTGCTAATGTATAAAAATTCCAATTGTAACCTAACAAAAGAGACCAAGACCATTTAATCCAATTATCCATCAAGAATTCAGAGATATATTTTTCATGGAGTTTACCCATCAAGTAAAACTTTGTGTATTGCATTACCCTTCCTAAAAATCTCCAACAACAATCACAACCTTTTCCTCTATACCCTAATACATTGGACTCAACCCCCTATTTTTTTTGCACCCTAAGTGGTAATTGAGGCTTATTTCGCTCCCAATGGGTCTAGAACTGATTTAGTACCACTATCCATAAGTTCTTCAAAAATTAATTTCTGACCACCTTCACCCATAATAAAACTCTGGTAACACTAAAAAATGTCCAACATCGACAACGAAAGTTAAATTTGTTGTGAGATGCATGGGGGTAATAAATCCACCAATTGTAAACCTTAATTCCATGTTAAGTGTTGGAACAAATTTGGAAAGGCCAACTTTCAATGTGAGTCTCACAAAGTACCTACATTACTAGCAAAATTTGACCTCAAGAAACTTAGGGATGTGAATTTCCCATATTATTCATTATGGTTTAGAATAGAACTAGCCACAGCTTCTTTCCATGAGGGGCTACAACTTGGCACTTGACTAGGGTTCGAATTTGGGAGCATTCCAATAGTGCCATAATACTAAAAAAGGGTTGATAAAAAAATTCAATATTGAAGGAAAGAATATAGTTACAAAAAATCAACCTCTTTCTTATGCTTCCATGATATGACATAAGGAAAACAAATGTGTTTAATATCCCCTCCACATCAAAGTTGAATTGACATAATATTAGTTGTGATGATACAAAATTATAAACGTGGAGATTATTCACATATAAAAAAAATTGATTTAAAAAAAATAGATAAACAAATTTTGAGAGTTCAATATGGATGTATGAATACAGATCAAAAGCTAGAAATTATTATTATTATTATTATTTATTAAATAAAAATCTTTGGGGAATTCCCTCCATTTAAAATATGGGAACTTCCCCATCACAAAGACGATACCTAATCTAAAATAGGCAATGGAGTCAATGGTATTAACCATTTTCCCCGAATGCGGGTGCTAGTCACGTCCACATGGACACGGGGGAGGCTGACAGTGCCATCCCCCCCCTTGTGTGACCTCACTGTCTACCTATTCAATGCGGGCCTTCAATTTGAATGGGAACGTGGCTGCATTCAAGCATGCAAACAAGACTGGGCCATCACTTCATCACTTGGTCACCTTAACTCGCCCGCTTGGGCCAAAGTGCTATTCATTACACTCGACATGGAGGTTTGGGCTGATGCATTCGCACTTGCAGCTCCCGCTTCACCACCTTTCTCTTCTCTTAGTCGTCGTTCTCCTCTGCCCTGGTTTGCTCTGTGTCTCAACCATCCTGCCATTCCTAGGAGACAATCAAGCATCCCCCGTAGAGGCCGTCAAGGTCATGGCACTCAAGCGGTTCGCCATATCCTGCTCTCAACTCAAGTCAATAGAAATGCCTTCGACCTGGAAATCCCTAAAGAATTGCGGCGGATTGTCAACAACTAGGAGGATGAATTGTCCGAGGCTTTTAGCATAGTCAAAAGAACCCTAGAGAGAAGACAGAATTACTTGATTTTCAAGAATTTGCTCATTAGACTGGTCCTTCGCTTCAATCCTCTAGTTCCTCCCCCCTCTGAGCATCCAGCTCGAATCCAGCCATTAGTTCCCCCAGAAGGTTTACCTGCACCATCTGCCCCTCCAAGATCCTTTGTTTCCATGGCCACTTCTCTTGTCCCCCCTTCCTCTTCCATTCCCCCACCTCATAGCCAACCCTCCACCCTCTCAGCAAGCAAGTTCTCGTCCAACCCTATCGTGGCAAAAAAGACTATTCTGCTTCCTACCAAGCAACCTCCTGCAGGTACAATGGACGAAGACAATTCCACTAGTGACGAGGAGATGGCTACATCCAAGGACAATTCAAAGGCCAATCCAAGCAAGCCATCATAGCCAGCTTCACCAAGATACAGCTGCCCCATCGTGGAAGAACCATATTTCAAACCTTGAACAAGTTTCGCCATGGCTACGTGTAGCTCTGCATGCCACTTCCAGGTTTTTTGAATAGGTTTCATCTCGGCTACGTGTCGTTCTGCATGACATTATCAGGTTTTTTTTCTTTTTACACTATTAACTTGTCTGCTCCAAGAACAAGGGAGGGTTTTGTTTATGTTCATCTAGGTGGCATGTTTTCCCTCCTGGAGGGAGGGTCTTGGTTTTGTGGACCTATTTTCCCACTTGGAGGGAGGGACCAGTCTCATTTTGAACTGCTATGTTTGCTCATCATGAGTAGGTTTGATTCTTTGCTTTGTAAACTCCTATGTATCACTATTTTCTTTTTTTAATAGAATAGCTCTCAACTTACAAAAAAAATGGGATTAACCTTTTGAAAATTAAACTAACAAGACCTTATAACATGGGAATAAAAGTCAATCAAATGAATTGGCAAATAAACCTATAACATTGATCTATTTAAAAGCGTATATATCAAAAAATATAATAAGCAAATAAATAAATTTATAGAATTTTTCTATTTTAAACATTTAATGGAATATAAAATGAATGTGAATTTGTGAATAAATTATTTAAGTAGAATATATATATATATATATATTTGAGAGTAATACTAGGTTTTTAAGTTATATTTTTAATTAGAGTGATAATTTTTTAATTGAATATATATTTCTTGTTTATTTATTTTTTCTCAATTTATATTTTATATTATTTTAATAATTATATAAATTCAATAATGATAAATTTATTTCCTACTAATTGTTTTCATTCATTTATAATTTTAGAAAAATAAATATTGTTTTAGATAATGTTCTTTTACAAATATGTTTACATTATAAACTTATAAATAAACATGGTATTATTTAAAACTAATAAAATGGAAGATACATATCATTTTAGACTGAAACCAACCAAGATGAAGATAAAATTAAGGATCTCTTAGACTTGAGATGAGTATATATTAGATGTAAATGAGTTATATATATANTAAGAAAAATTGTCTCTAATTCATTAAAAAAAATCATATTAATGTTTATATAAAATATAAAAACAAAATCTTTGTAACATCAACATAACTCTATAATTCATTGAAGATTAAATTTTCTAAAACACATAAACATATAATTTTTTATTTAATTTTTAACTACCTATTAAAAAAACTTACATACTATAAAAAGCTTACACCCTAAAATTTATCTATTAGATAGATATAAATACCAAATTGTTTTTTGTATCAAACATGTATGCACTATTATCCGTCATACATATAATACCAAATTGATTTTTGTATCAAACATGTATGCACTATTAGTGTAATTATGAATATGGTTTTGTCTATATGGAATTTTTGGATAATTAGAAAGTCTAAAAATATATTAGTTTATGAAAAATTATATAAAAATTTATGTTTTTTTATTGAAATATAAAGTGTAAATAGTGCAAAAAATATAAAAGAATAGTTAGTTGGCTGTAAATTTGTAAATATCAATGGTATAATAAAAAGTCTGTTGATTTATGAAAATAAAAATTTATAATTTTATTAAAATATAAGTCTGGCCGATGTCAAAAAATATTAAGAATAGTTAGTCGGTTGCGGATTTATAAAATATCAGTAGGTGTATTTTAATTTTAATTTAAAGTCATGTCATTTGTGATTTAACTCTCGCATAAAAGTACTGCATCATAGATTTGCATGTAACATGCGATTACATTTTGGAGGAGCCTGAAGCCTGTATCAAAGGAGCATGCATGTCTGGCATAAAGATTTGAAGTAAGAATTAAGCTGGGCACTTATTCTCAAATTGTTCTGTTTGGAAATATGTAGCTGTCCAAATTTGTGAACAATATAACCTTCCTGCCTTTCCTTCAAGTGAATCTCTCGGGAGTTTGCTAAGAATTTGGATTGGAAATTTTTCAAGGTCCTCACATCTCTGTCAATTACCTTTCCATATGATGTGGATTATATGGAAAGCCCGTAATCAGGCTATATTTGAGGCGAAAAGAAGGAATATCTTTAGTATCGTTCAGCAGATTACTTCCTCAGCTCAAGCTCTTTCTTTTTCGACTGTCAATGACTTAAAAAAAAGTAGAGTGCTAGGGAAGCCTCCTTGTAAGATTTTTCCCTGTGGGTTTATTGATGGTGCCTCTAACCACAAGATTGCTAGAGTTGGATATTGCATATATATTAATGAGTCCCACCTCTATGAGTTCGCGCTGGGGGTTGGATATGGCACTAACACTAAAGCTGAACTGCTTAGTTTATGGGCTCTTCTTCTTCCTTCCCAAATGATGGGGATCCCTCTATCCCATGTATATGGTGACTTTCAAGTTATCATTAACTGGGCGAAGGGATTGACTGCTCTCTCCCCTCCAGATCTCTTTCAATGGTGCAGGGAGACAAAAAAGCTAATCCTTAGCTTCCAGGATTTTTCGTTCACTCACATTTACTGAGAGCACAATCGGACTGCTGACCGTCTCTATAAAACTACTCTCTCATATCCCCAGGGTAAAGGCAGTTTTATGGAATATTTCGAGAACCATTTGGTCTCTCATGATGATTTTCAGCTCTTTTGAGCTTGGTCAGGGGATTATTTCTCCCCTCTTTATTATTTGTCTTGATATTCAAGGATTGATCACTTTTAGAATGCTGATCAAATCCTTTTGGCACTCGGTAGATGTGGCTGAAGAGACAGTCCTCTCATATGATGAGACAGTTTTCTGATGGGAATCCTCATTTTTACTGTTATGCCTTCCCCCCTGGCAGTGCTCTTGAGGTGTCACTTGGATATGCTTCTCCAACTACTGTAACCCACTTATGGGAAGATTGTACTGATGACCTTTGATTCTTTTTGAGAATAACAAGGACAGGTTTTTTTCTTTCTGAAAAAAAAAGATGGTGCCTTCTAGTTATTTGTCCCTAATATAAAACTATGAATTGTGAATACAACATGCAATGTCATGGAGTGGTTGGTAACTTGCCCAAATTGTTGCTTAACTTTGTAAAACTTTTTTGGGGGTCAAATTGATCATTAAAGTAAGTTGATGACACAATAGACAACTCTTGGGAGGATTTTCATTTTTCACATGGCTTTAATGTAATAGGCTTTTCCACCGGTGCAACCTTAATACACAATATATGTTTGTATTAATCATCCCCATAGAATAGCCCAGGCCCCACATACATAATAGCAATTCATAATTTTGTAAAGTTAAAGTTAAAAGTAAAGGTAAGTTTATTTATTGATGATGATGATGATGGTTAACGTTCCGTCAGACCAAACTTTAGTCTATTGTTTTTGTCTTTAATATTTTTAATTATAAAAATGATCAATTCAAGGGGCTATGGACCAATTCAATGTGAATACAATTTTCCAAAACAATATTTCTAAATACAAATTTTAACATAACTTTAATGTAACTTTATAAAAACGGGAATATTGATGTCAATTGATAAGTAAACATGGAACATGTAGTCTATGCCTAGGACAAGGACAAAAAGCTGCACAACATCAAATATGTGATGAAGTCTTGACAAGTGTAATATGGTTAATTACTTTATAATATAAAGTTGTCAATTAATTATACATTTAAAGCTTAAGAAACTAAAAGTTTACTTTATAAATACGAAGTAATCAATTAAGTATACATTTACAACTTTAGAAAACTAAAAATTAATTTTATAAATACAAAGTAGTAAACTAATTATACATTTACAACTTAAGTAATGTTGATTAGATATATTTCAAGTCCCACTAGGGCCTTTGATATTCGAGGGGTTCTGTTTGTTAGGTGACCCAATGTTTCAAACTCAACAATAGTGGGAGGAGACACCAAAACAATCCATCCATGATAAGGGTTGGTGTGGCCCATGCTGGGTGCCATCCCAGGTGATTTTGATGGCTTAGATGCCCTTGGGTCGTGGTTTCTTAGACCACACACCACTTTCCCAGGATAGAAAAATTCGTGCAAAAAAAATGATTATAATTATCCAAAAATATACTCTAATGACATCCTAAGAATTGTATACCAATCAGTTAAACTAAATCTCAAAATTAAAATTGTAATTTATAAATACAAAGTGCCAATTAATTATACATTTAATTAATTAAACTAAATCCCAAAATAAAATTTATTCAGAAATACAAAACAGTCTTTTAATTATATATTTACAGATTTAATAATTAAACTATATGTCAAAATTAAAATTTTATCTTATAAATAAAAAATTGCTCAATTAATTATACATTTATAAATACAAAATTACTCAATTAATTATACATTTATAAATTAAAGATAGTCAAATAATTATACATTTACAGATTTAATCAATTAAACCAAATCTCAAACTTGAAATTTTACAGTGATCAATTAAATTAATTCAATAGTCAACTAATTATACATTTACAGACTTATTCAATTAAACTAATTTTCATTTACAGATTTATTCAATTAGACTAATTCTAAAAATTAAAATTTAATTTTATAAATATGAAATAGTCAATTCATTATACATTTATAAATTTAATAATTAAACAGACTTATTCAATTAAACTAATTTTTATTTACAGATTTATTCAATTAAACTAATTCTCAAAATTAAATATTAATTTTATAAATATGAAATAGTCAATTCATTATACATTTATAAATTTAATAATTAAACAAAATCTCATAATTAAAATTTCTTTATCAAACTAAATTTTAACTTTATAAATACAAAGTCAATTAATTACATATTTAATAATTAAATTAAATCTCAAAATTAAAATAGATTTAATAATTAAACTAAATCTCAAGATTATTTTTTACAAATACAAAAGTAGTTATTTAATTAAGATGATGATGGTGATGATGTCTATCAGATTTTAAGAAGGATAATACTAGGTTTACTTTAAAATCTTGTTAGTGTGCTTAAAAAGCTTGCCAAGAAGCTTTCTAAGCTCACTATAGTTTTGGCAAGTTATGAGTACTATTAAACTCAGATCTAATGTGCCTGTAAGCAGACTCTAAGAGAAAACCCTTTCCACCGACCAAGTTCATTTTAATCTTGACTATATTATTTTCTTCCATGAGCTAGTTACTACCGAGAGATACTTTTGATCTTCCAAAATAGGATTAATGACCTCTTTATATTATCTTAATTTTCTCTTAACCGCTATTTTTGCTTCACACCACAGTTTCTCTTTAAACTTAGAAGTAATAATATTTTTGACATAATCAATGTTTTACAAAATGTCATTTTCATCAATGCCCCAATGATTTAACAAAGCCATGGTATGTATACACCAACAATGCTTGAGGTGTAGTTGGTTTTGACTTGAGTTTAAAGCAATTTTAGGAAGTCTCTTGTTTCTCATGTTATTTGTCTTATGCTTGTACATCAGGTACCTAGTCATAGCCATGCTCTCCATGGGGAAAGACCCACTTCTATGAGGAGAATATGATCAAGTGTATTGCTTTTAATTTTGAGGTTATGTTCAATCTTCCTCCAAGATTCTCTAGAAATTATGCACCCATATACTTCACAAGCATACAAGATAACAGGGATGATAAGAGTTTTAAAGAAGAACTTCTTTTTAATCCCGCATGACTAGATTGGCTGATTATAGTTATTTTCAAGACCAAAATAATATTTCCACCCTTCATTAATCATTTTCTCAATGCTATAATTCCAATTGAGCTTGGGATGATTATTAATTTGAGATACTTGTAAAAAGTCACTTCCTCTAGATTTATATTATCATAAATACAATTTATATAAATATCTTTTTTTTAAATATATAAATTAAATTAATTTACTTTAAAGAATTAATTATATTTATTAATTAAACTAATTCTAAAAATTAAAATTTCTTTAGTGTATACGTCAATAATAATTATACGTATCCAATTATAATTATACACACAAAAAATAGTCAATAATTAAATTAATTTAAAAGTAGTCAATTAATTAGATTAATTTACAAATTTGGAGAATTAATTATATATTTACAGATTTTATAATTAAATTGAATCTCAAAATTAAAATTTCTTTATATAACATGGGTGGAAAGGATTTTCCATTTCTCTCACAATAAGAACATTGAAGATGAAAATCACTTCCTCTTAGAGTGCCTGGGTACACCCACATTAGATCTCAGTTTCATAATCTGTGTTGCAATACCGACCTTCCTAGCCTTTTAACATGCCAAAATTATAGTGAGCTCAGGACGCTTCTCTCTAAGCTCTTTGAACATAGGAATACAATTTTAAAACAAACTAAATAATTGGTTTTTTAAGTCTGATAAACCAAATTTTGATCTCACTAGATGTTATCGTCATCATCATACATATACAAATTTAATAATTAAAATAAATCTAAAAATTAAAAAACTATCAATTAATTAAATTAATTTACAACTTTAGAGAAATAATTATATATTTACTGATTTTATAATTAAATTAAATCTTGAAATTAAAATTTCTTTACACATATACAAATTAATAATTAAAATAAATCTAAAAAATAAAAAATACTCAATTACTTAAATTAATTTACAACTTTAGAAAATTAATTATATATTTACAAATTTTATAATTAAATTAAATCTCAAAATTAAAATTCTCTATACATATATAAAAATGTAATAATTAAAATAAATCGAAAAATTAAAATATCTTTATAGATAAAATAAATAGTCAAATTTTTAAATTAATTTACAACTTTAAAGGTGATAAAAAACCAGCAGCAATCAAAAAATTAAAATTCTTTTATGCATTAAAAAAAATATTAAATTAATTTACAACTCTAAAGGTGATAAAGACCAGCAGCAATCAAAAAATTAAAATCCCTGTATACATTAAAAAAAAATACTTTAAAGGTTATAAAGAACCAGGAGCATTCAAAAAATTAAAATTCCTTTATACATTAAAAAAAATAAAATTAAAATTCCTTAATACATTAAAAAAATTCAAGCAGCAATCAAAAAAATTAAAATTACAATCACTTTAAAGGTGATAAAAAACCAGCAGCAATCAAAAACCTAAAATTCCTTTGTACATTGAAAAAAATATATATTAGATTACTAGATTAATTTACAACTTTAAAAGTGACTAAGAACCACAAGGAGGTCCTACCGGGATTCGAACCCAGGTCGCTGGATTCAAAGTCCAGAGTGCTAACCACTACACCATAGAACCTCACATGTAAGTCGTTCAATCAGGTAGCAGGTGAATATTCTTTTACTTGCAGAGTGTCACGAATGCCATCATTTCTATAATTGTGGTTTTAACAATAACAAACATAGAAGCAGCTAATTCTGAGCAATTTCTTCATCACGGCGACGTCTTTAAATCCTGAATTTCTTCCATGCATTCTTCATTCATTTTAAAAGTTCCATGCACGCACCAAATAATTTCATATTTTAAAAATATTTCAGAATTTATCGTTGTTAAAATGAATACAAGTTCTTGATGGAGCTAGGCAGTCGCCGGCCTCCTACTTTCTACATAGTTTTCGAAATAGCAAGGAATGCAGTATATCAAACAATCTGAACATTACTGCGAAAGGATATTAGAAAAGATACTGTGAACATATGTCTTATTGCTATTATATATGGCTTAGTATGTTTTTATTCATTCGATATATGGCATAGGATTTAAAAATAATATCATGCTAATTCGAATTAGCAAGGTTGCTTTCGATCCCAACGCTAGAATAATAGATACGGCTCCTAATGGTGTAAATTCGATTTTTTTTCTTGCAAGATAACCATGGCCTTGCTTTGGACACTATGCAAGGCACCTTCCTATGACATTTTTGAGTGGTTGTAATTATAGAAAAGGGACAAAAGGCAACTTGTGAGTCTTAATATTTATTCTATTTTCATATATAATCAATGGGTGTTTTTTGCATGAAAATATTGTGTAAAAGGAAACGTTTTTCTTCAAGCAAACCTAAGCTTTGGGGTTGAGTAATTTGAGCCTTTCATCAAGGCTTTACACACCAAATTGACCCAAGCAAGGAATACTTTCTCTCATGTAATTTGGACATACCACTTACCCATATTACTGAGTGAGTTGATGCTAACCTATGGATTTTTTAGGCTGATTTGAGTTACATTAGGGCTGATTTGAATGTGTGGGGGTCCATAAAAAGCTGTGGATTCGATCTTGCGATTCCCCAGCATTACACACAAACCAAACAACTCTCTAAGAGGCTTGGGCCTTGATTTAACTCAATGAAACAATAAAAACATCTTGAAGTTGATTTATGGATAGAGTAAAGATGAGTAAAGACCCCAAGGAAGGATCTAACTCCCAACAAAAGTCCAAGGAGGTAAATCACACTATTGGTCTCTTATCATTGTTGGTTTATGCATTCAAAGTTGTTAACACAACTCTTTATAGGTTTGTCATTGGAATATTTCATTAAGAAATAGATCTATTATGTGTTTTCTTGTATTTCACCCTCATATAATATGGATCGAAACAAGGGATTGACCTAAAGACTTAGGTGTTTGCAGCCCTATTCTTATCCTTATAGTAGCTATGTAAATGTTTCCATAAGGGTTTTGCATTGTGCATTAGTTATCATATCTAAATGTAACATGTATCAATAAAAATAGACCATTATATCAAGCCCCAAAATGCTATTTATGTCTAAATGATCATCACAATAGAATTTAGCTTGAATATATTTGAATTGTTGATAGTGATAGGGACGAAGATCACTATTTACATGAATTGTATTTCCTATATGTTAGCAGAATAAGTAAACCTCATGCCGTGGTTAACAAAGTATATATCATAAGTAAAACCTTATCATATGACACTGAGATCCCAAGCCCCATTTGACTATTAAATGAGGGCCAATTTGATAACTATGGAATAAATCATTGGTGTTTTAAGCTTACCATTTCATTGATGGCTTCTTGCTTATTCCTTATTCAACAATGTATTGCTAGAGATTACATGGAATACTATCATAGAGGAGATTGTGTGTGAGAGAGAGCAACTAATTTTTGTTGATGTTGGTTATAGAAGCAAGGAAATAAAATTCATGCTCCCACACTATACACAAAAAATTAAGGAAAGGTTGGAGTCAACCCAAGATCACAAAAGAAGTACATCCATTCAAAAACGAAGTCCCAAAGTGGGTTGAGATCACTATGCATGATGGGTCTTCTTATGGCCTAAATAGAATGGAACTAATCAAAATAGAATGATATGTCGCCAAAAAGGATAATATCATCATTGTTGACTAAAAATATGTTGAATATCACATATTGACTAGACACTGATAGTAATGATATTTCATGTTTACAGTTGGAGCTTTCAAACTTAATTATATATGCGACACGGTATGAATACGATATAATACAACTATTATATGGAATTGAAGATAAAGTTGATCATGTTTGGTTTCTCTTTGATAATGGTTTCTATGTTGTTTACTCTCATGCCATGATGATTTATGATGTTTTCCAAGATGCATACTAGTAGAGTGGCCCATAGGTGACCATGTCTTTCTTATCTAATCATCCTATCCTTTTGGTTACCCTAATCATGAGCCAAACCCATGAGGAAAAGGAAACAATCAACCAACAACCCAATTGGAACCTAAATCCAGGAATATGCCCATTGGGGTTAGTATAAAGGAAAAATGAGAGCTCATGCAAAGTGGGTGGGGGGAGGGGGGTGGATTGGAATAGGCTACACGTCACAGTCCCATAGTGAGAGTGAGGGTTGATATATTTCCCTCAAAGATAACCTTAATACAACTAGCGTGAAGGGTTGGACATAGCTCTTCACTATATAAGGGCTCACCTAAGACGGGGTGAGACTTGTGTAAGCAATGCACGGTCTCAAAAACATCTTGCCCGGAGAAAGTCAAGATGATTGCTTGAACTGTTGATTTCCTTAGTTGTACTAGTTTCCTGATATTTTGGTCCATGAATGTACAAAATCTTATAATGATGAATATAAATAAATGTTAATCTTGTTCATTGTATTCGATTTAATGCATCTATTATTAGTTTTAGTGCTTGTGAGAATAGTATTCCCATCAATTTTTTTTTTGTACAATCTCTTATAGCTAGATATTTGTTCCTTGATTTAAACATTGCATGTACCATTTTTAGTTTGAATTTAAAAACTATATATATGTTATTTTTTCTACTATTGGTTTCTTTCATGGTGGTTGTTAAAGAATCAATCTATTGGTTTATGCGTCCACTACAACCATATTAACAACACTCATACTACATCCATAATGCCAATATCATTTAACATACTCAAGTAGATGCACAGTCAAATTTCTCACCTTTATTTTTAGCATTTAGATTAGTTCTAGATGCAATTGAAAGCATCAATATTATAGTTTATATAGTCTACTACAACCACATTACAACATTCATAGTGCATGCATAATGTCACAATAGATGGATCTTTATATTTATCTCCTTTATTTTCAACATTTAGACTAGTTTTAGATACAATTCAAGCATCAACCTAAGTTTAATGCGTTCTTATGACAACTAGGGTAGTATTGACCTTTACCCACTTGTATATCAGCTAGGTGTTAGCCTTGTATTGCTCCAACTAGGTATTATCCCCACTTTCCCCTTGTTTTTCGAGGGTGTTATCAAGTGTTGACTATGAATACCCTTGCATGAACATAAATTAACAACCATAGTTGGGAATGTACTTGAGTTTCCAACACATAGTGTATGTCCATTTTACCTCATAGATCTAGGTGAATCAAAGGTCAATGTCTTAAATCTAGAGTTGCATTAGAAAACAAGTTGAGGAAATGACTAATCAATCATTTTTAAAAACTGTCTTCTTACCCTTAAGCATGATTCTTATTTCAAAGAAAGAGTCATATTGATAAACCCTCAATAATGGCATCTTCAGCCTCACAGAACAATTTGAGATTGGAACTGTTGAAGTATCGATACAACCACATGGTATAACCTCTGCACCTCTGGGAATATAAAAATGTGGACTAAATGCCACCCCTGATTATAGGTCCTTGTGCTTGTTTTATATGTTCATCAATATCTGTAGGTTTTGGTGTAATGGAAAACCTTACATGGTATCAGACTTGAGATATCAGGTTCAATTTCCCCTAGCTACGTCGGAAGGGGGTTGTTGGAGTATCAGTACAACTGCATGGTATAACCGCCGAATCTCTAGGAATATAAAAATTTGTACTAACCGCCACCCATGATGGTAGGGCCTTGTGTTTGGTTTCATATGTTCATCAATATCTGCAAGTTTTGGTGTAACGACAAACCTTGCAAGGACCTAGTTCCTTTCCTTCTAGCTCAATTTCTCTTAATATTATGTTTACTCAATTCAACCCCATACCAGTTTCGAATAACCCCCCAAAAGTGGTTAATAAATAAGTGATATTTCAATATGAGGTTGATGTGGATGCTACTCCATGGAAATTTCCATCTCCTTCAAACATTGTTCCAACCATAGATCCTCTACAAAAATTCAAATACCATTTTCCTAAGCTCTCTACAATTGGGATGCATACTTTTCCAATGCTTCTGATTACATTGGGGATCATGATAATGATACATGCATGAGGATTTTTGTCAACTCCTGAGAAGGTGGGGTTGCAACATACAATTTTGAATTTCTTGACAATAACTTCTCCCCTTTCTTTGTGTTTATCTATTAGTTCATATCTACCTTTGGAAGCATGGAAAATATGGCTAGCCACATGCAAAAATTCAATACCATATCCTTTAAAGAGGGTGAAACCATTGAAGCCTTCAATCTTAGGATCATGAATTTATTCAACAAGATACCTGAATTTATCCACCCAACCCCTCATGTGATCTTCGTCTACTACTATACTAACATACCACTTGATTATAGGATTTGATTGAGGAAAAAAGGGACACTTTCCTAGGTTCAACCTTTCATATTTGTCTAGAGTTCAAAGAGAAAAACATTGAGATCTTGTTTCCATTTGAACATGCTAGCCTTAAAATTGATAGAACTATCATGTAGAAAATGATGCAAGACATGCACAATCAAACGATATATTTTGAGTATAGGATCACAGTTGATCCCAAGGAAGTATCACATCCTCCCCTTCACTTATTGATAAATCCAAATATATCCCAAACTTAATAATCTTGCCATTGGTGAAACCTTTTTTGATGAGTCATATGATCCAACTATCTGTGATCCATTCATAGTTTCCAAATAAAAGGATAAGGGGAAGAACTCTATTCCTATGGTAGTAGTCATAGAAGAGGAATATTATTACAATAAGTTTTGCACAACCAATACCCACTGGAAAACCAACCAAAACCAATTCCGACCCAAGTCGATACAAAATCATGTTTTTAGTAACCTTGGTAGTGGTATGGATGGGGAAAATATCATACATGTTTCGCTGCTACCTCTTAGACAACTTATAATTCTTGCATCCCAGTCTTGTGATCCTACATCTCTTACTCAAAATATGGCCTCCATAGCCCTTAATTATCCATCCCACTATGTGGCATATGATTTAGCATCCTTAAATTCCAATATAATCTCCCTTTATGTATTACGAGTACCTTGACAACAATAGAATTTAAATAAATCCCTTGATGTCCCCACCTTATTATCCCAAGTTGTTGGAGAAGTACACTCTTTGAAATCTAGCCTTATCAAACTAGATGAACAAATCAATGTTTCCACATTGATTTGTCATTAACCTAAATACCCTCTATTCTATATGTCCATGCACATAATGGGAAAAATATCTCATTATTTCTTTATTAACACATGATATTTACCAAACATTATGTCCAAAATGATCATGGACCATTTTGGTCTCACCTACACAAGTGAGACCAATAAATTTCTAAAATTCAATAAAAATTTCAATTCAGTCATTTGGTAGATCAAGGACCTCATTCTAGTCATGCTCTCTAACCATGGCATCTCAACTACTTGCAAATTCCTTGTAGCTAACATGAAGGTACAAACCTTTCCATGATATTAGGGAGGGAATGGGACCATCTCTAACAATAAGACACCTAAACCTAGTCAATTCACATTTGATTACTCCCTAATATTGTAAGAACTTGATCATCTTGAGAGAACTAGAACTGTTTCTTATGTTGAAAACACTCTTGGTCCTGAGGTGAACTATCTTGAGACAAGTCTTGGTACTAATTTTGTTTTCATATAAGAAGAAGATTCTTGTTTTGTCAAATATGATCCTCATCATGTTTGGTTTTCAAATCTACAGTTTGACAATGCCTCCTTATATGAAGGTAGTGACATTGGGTCATGTTATACTCTCCAGTGGGTAAACCACACCATTACTCCTTTCACCTAAATTTCTCTTGCACAAACAATGTCATGGAATTTTAAGCACTATGTCTTGGCCTAGAAAAGTCTTTGAAATTTGGTTGTAAGCATCTTCAAGCCTTTGGTGATTCTAAATTGGTTATTAATATGATCGAATTATTCGATCAACTTCTCAAGAAGGTTTCAATAGGTATATTTAGGTAGTGGATCAGTTAACTAAACAACTCCTTTCCTCCAACTTGTATCATGTTCGTAGGGAGATAAATGTTGGCAAATTTGATTATATAGTTGTCATTGATGTCAAAGGTGTTCACGAATGACAAAGGAATAACCAATGGATATGATGGCAGGAAAAACTTAGTGAAAGACTAAGTTAGCGATGGCAAAGTTGCTTATGAAGTACAAAGAATAAGCAAAATATACCATGGCAGAGTTAAGGTAGCATAAGTCAAAGTAAAGACAAAATGGCATGATGATGAGGTGGCATAGACAAATGTAGTGATGACATGGAACAATGATGAGGTGACATAGACAAATGTAGTGATGACATGGAACCATGATGAGGTGGCATAGACGAACGTAGTGATGACATGGAACCATGATGAGGTGACATAGTTATCTGTATGAGATCCAATGATTAAGGATCAGTTTTTGTATAATCAGCAAGGACAGAATGCAGACCTGCATTAGTTCTAGAATGGACGGTTTGGAAGCATCCCATACAAGATCGGCTAGTTAGGAAGCATCTCACACAAGTTAGGTGGAAAATCCAAAGTTTCACAAAAGATCAAGATTGACGGTCAGGGATAAATCCACAAGGAAATCAACGGTTCAAGAAAATGCAGAAATAAATTTGTAGAAGAAAATTGTGGAATTCCAAAATAGGAAAGTGTGATTTCGCAATCTGCAATGCAGAAACAAAGTCACGGAAGGAAATTGCAGAAGTCCAAAATAGGAAAGTGTGATTCCGCATCCCGCATCCTACGATTCGCAAGATCAACAGTCAGGAAAGACTCCACAAAATATCAACGATGTGGGAGAAAAATTGTGGAAAGGAATTTGCACAAATTCGAAATGTTACATTTCCACATCTCGCATCCCGCATCCCACAATCTGGAGAGATTGGACGACTGAAGTTAGTTCTGCTAAAACAAATCAACGGTGCCGAAAGGAAATTGCGGAAAGAATCTTGTGGAAAGAATTTTGTGGAAAGGCAAACGTGGACATTCAACATCTCGCATCCCGCAATCTGGAAATCGACAGTCAGAAAAACACCCAACGAAGATCAACGGTGGGAAATCGCTGAAACAGAATATTGGTGCAGAAATCGATGGTTAGATCGACGATCCAGATTGACTTAGAGATAAGATCAATGACTCTGAATGGATCAGGAATTTGATCCCACAGAAAGAAGTTTGGCAGTGCGAAAGCACCTGCAAACGTTGGACAGAGGTGAGAAAATGGTTTCCAAGCTGCGGAAACGATTTCTAAGGTGAGGGATTAATGGAAGAACATGAAAGTACATTTTGGAAGGTGTGATATTCAGATCTGAAAGGGAAAAATAGTGAAAGGTGTGTTTTCTCATTTTGAAGAGACGCGACTGTTGAAAGAAGCTTAAACGTTGACTAGTATTTAAGTAGTGGCCTGAGTAAGAAGGAAGACGTCTCTACAGTTTGAATTGCATGATCAGAATCAGAGACCAATGAGTGTGAAATAATTCAGTGGAGAGAAATCGTAAGAAACATATCAGGGTGGTAGGGCAGTGCTAGGGCAGGAAGCAGGCCTGTAGGGTGTTGTAGCATCCTATCAGTTGTAGCTGATAAACTAGGGGGTCGTAGCCTCCTTCCAATTGGCATTGGTAAATAGGGTGTTATAGCATCCTTTCAGTTGTAGCTGATGAACCAGGGGGTTGTAGCCTCCTTCCAATTAGCATTGGTAAATAGGGTATTGTAGCATCCTTCCAGTTGTAGCTAATAAACCAGGGGGTCATAGCCTCCTTCTAATTGGTATTGGTAAACAAGGTGTAATACCATCCTTTTCTATAGTAGTAGGAAAAACTATTTGTAAATAACATTCTTTTAGTAATAGGACGTATTGGTGGTTTACCCTATTTGGCTTCCACATTAAAATTGCGTTCTATGTATTCTTGTTGTTATGTGTTTCTAATGATAGATTTAAAAAGTGGTTAAAATAGTAAAAAGATAACAATACTAATTCACCCCCCTCTCAATATTGACCAAATAAACAACAATTGGTATCAAAGAAGGTTCCTTCAACACAGTTTAACCACTGGAACCATTGGAAGGTAGATCCTTTATAAAACCACTATGGATCAACAAGAAGGCTTTTCCACTAATAGACCGCCACTATTTACTAGAGAAAACTATGCTTACTGGGGTGTAAAAATGAGGCGTCATCTGATGTCCCTGGGATGGAAGGTTTTGGAAGCAACAGAAAAGGACCTTAAAATAGGAAACCAATACCCTATAGACACAGTTGAACTACGTGAATATGAAGGTAACGCCAAAGCCCTAAGTGCAATCTTGAGTGGACTAACAAACATTGTGTTTACTAAGGTTATGCAATGCACTTCTTCCAAACAAGCTTAAGATGAGTTGAAGATTATTTATGAAGGATCCTCTAAGGTCAAAGAATCCAAACTGCAGACATATAAAAGTGAATTTGAAAGCCTTAAAATGAGGGAAGAAGAGAATATTGGGGAATACCTTCTTCGTGTGGATGAGGTAGTTAATTCTATTAGAGGTCTTGGAGGAAAATTGAAAGAAAGGGAAGTGGTAAGAAAGATACTAAGAATTTTACCAATGAGATATGACTCAAAGGTTTCCACCCTACAGGACCAATATGACCTTAAAATAGTAACAGTAGATGAGATGCATGGAATTCTCACTGTGTATGAGATGAGAATTGGACTAAATGAAACCTCAAAGAAAGAAGCAACATTTAAAGTCTCTTCCAAAAATCAATCAAACAATCTATATGATGAGGAAGCCCTCTTTGTAAGAAAACTTAAGAAAGGCATTAGGAAATAAAAAGGTAAGCTAGCTTTGAAATGTTTTAACTGTGGAGGGATTGGACATTTTTCCCATAAGTGTTCCTACCCAAAACAAGAGGAGAGTGACCATGAAGAATCTTGTTATCATAAGGGTAAAAATAAGTTTAAAGGAAAAAGGAAGAACTTCTATTCCAAGAAATAAAGTGAAGATGAGGAGATGAGTGAAGATAATAGAATCCAATTTTTAGGAACAATAAACTCAAATGAGGAATTAGAAGTGAACATAGAAGCTCAATACATGGCTATTGTAGATGAAATTGAAAGATGTAGGAAAATAAACAAATTTTTGAAAGAGAAAATATCTAAATACCAAGAAGAGACAAATAAGATTATTACTAATTTGAAAGACCAACTTCATCAGGCCAAGAAGAGTGAGGAAGATCTAGTAGTTCTTCTCTGGAAGAGAACTCAAGATTCTGAAAAACTTGAGAAATAAATTGCTCAACTTAGAGAAGGAGTTGATGAAAAATCCACTAAATCAAAGTTTGAGAAAAACTCAAGGATTCTAGATGACATTCTAAGTAGCCATATACCATCAAGTGATAGGTCTAGTTTGGGGCTCATTAAAGAGAAGAATCCATAGATTTTCCCACTCACTAATCAGAGAGGAA
Source organism: Pseudotsuga menziesii (assembly GCA_001517045.1). Classification (NCBI taxonomy): domain Eukaryota; kingdom Viridiplantae; phylum Streptophyta; class Pinopsida; order Pinales; family Pinaceae; genus Pseudotsuga; species Pseudotsuga menziesii. Next base: position 84,793 of record LPNX010425068.1, read on the forward strand.
GCACAAAGAGCTATGCTGAAGTACTGAAGAGTCCTGTTAAAACGAAAAAGTGCAAAGAATATGCTTTATATTTTCATGACAAAGACATAGCTCATGAGGAGCTCAAGAGACAAGTAATAAATAGAGATCAGAAAATATTTATGGGTCATTGTTATTCCTTTAATAACTTTGGTCATAAAGACCTGAAATGCAAGGCTTATGAAAAATTTCATGAGTACAAGAAGGATGCAATTAAAAATAAAAAGGTAAGGAATCATAACCATTTTAGACTTCTACAAAGGTTTGATATAGAGTGTTACAAATGTAATAACTTTGGACAGTTGGCTAGGAATTGTAAACCGAAATGTGATGCCCCAATAGAATTTCATAGACAATGGAAGAAAATGGAAGTTAGGAAACAAAGAGACCAATGACCTCTTGTGGATAAAGAAAAATTTCATGGTTATTTTCATTACTGTCATAAGTATGGTCACAAGGTGGCTGACGGTAGAGTCAAGGGAGAAAATCAAAGGATGAAAAAAGAACAAGACACCAACACAGAACATGGTGAAGGACAAGTAAATAGTACACCTCCTAAAAAGATGTGGTTAAAAGAATTAGAAGCTTCAGAAGAAACACAACTTTCAGTCATTAATGAAATCTATATAGTTGATGTTGAGAATAATGAGGTCATAAATAAAAATGACACTCATCATGAGGGAAAGCTACTTAGTGATGTAGAATAATACCCCAATGTAGATAAGGATGAAAGAGATGAAGAAGGATGTAGTGATGATTGTGGGATCCTTTTCTAAAAAGGTCTCTCGTGGTTTAAAAAAAAAATAGAAAATAACATTAGAAGGGGTATTATACTCATGGGGAGTTAAAGTCAAAAAATTCCATTTGGTATCTAAGAAAAAATTCAATTTGTATCTAATGTTGACATATATTTAAAGCTACCTTATTCAAAGATGATGAGTGATCAAGGTTGGTGTATGGATGACATAAGAGAAAGTATAAAGTAACGTGAGAAAAAAAAAATGTGAGAGCCATGAAGACCATGATGTTTGCAATCAAATAGAAGATGAATATGATTATGTTCACTTCGTATTTGAAGTCATGATACATAAATTATTGACAGCAGAAGAAAACCCAAGTCTAAAAATAAAATGTCAGTCTATTGATAAGGTAGCAAGATGAGTTTAGCATTGACAAAGGAAAAAGGTTAAGGTTATGAGTCTTTGTGTATGAGATAGTGAGACCAAGAAAACTATGTAATAAACTGAAGTAATCTATGTTTTGAGGATATGAAGTTATGGGTCTCTAGACACTTGATAATATAGATCTAAGATCCAAAAGAATCCAACAGTGTATGCTAGGATTTTATATGAAGATCTAAATGCACAAACTTAAGGAATTCTGGTAAAATCAGAAGCTAGTTAACTTACAGGTAGAATAGACCATTAGATATGGCAGCAGGAACAGATTTAAAAAAAAAACATGTATCCTAGACCATAAAATGGAAGAGTGTTGAAAAAAAAATTCCAAGTGTAAACTCTGCCACAAAAAAAAATTGACAAAAGAGAGGAAGTACAGTGACAGGGGGAGTCCATGGATCTATTAGTTAAGTTATCATTAAAGAACATAAAATGTTAAGATAAATGGTAATACATTGGTTAAATAACCAAGTTCATTCAAAGGGGAGGTATGATGACAGGAGGAGTTGTCAAAAAGAAGAGAGACAAGAAAACCTATATCAAAATAGGTACAACATTGGCATAATAGGTTATTATTTGTCATTGTTGTCGAAGGAGGAGAATGTTTAGAGGTTTCCATCAATGCCAAAGGGGGAGATTGTTGGAAAATTTGAGTATATAGTTATCATTTATGTCAAAGGTGTTCACGAATGACAAAGGAATAACCAATGGATATGATGGTAGGAGAAACTCAATGAAAGACTAAGGTAGTGATGGAAAAGTTGCTTATGAAGTACATAGGCTAAGCAAAATATACCATGGAAAAGTTAACACAGAGTTACTGCAACATAAGTCAAAGTAAAGACAAAATGGCATGATGATGAGGTGTCATAGACGAAGGTAGTGAGGACATGGAACCATGATGAGGTGGCGTAGTTATCTGCATGAGATCCGATGAATAAGGATCAATTTTTGTATAATCAGCAAAGAAAAAATGTAGACCCACATTAGTTTCCAGAATGGACGGTTATGAAGCATCCCACACAAGATCCGACAGTTAGGAAGTATCATGCATAAGTTAGGTGGAAAAGACAAAGTTCCGCAAAAGATCAATATGGACGGTCAGGGGTAAATACACAAGGAAATCAACGGTTCATGAAAATGTAGAAACAAAGTTGCGGAATAAAATTGTGGAAGTCCAAAATATGAAAGTGTGATTTCACATCCCGCATCCCGAAATCTGCAATGTGGAAACAAAGTTGCAGAAGGAAATCGCAGAAGTCCAAAATAGGAAAGTGTGATTCTGCATCTCGCATCCCACAATCTGAAAGATCAATGGTCAGGAAAGAATCCACAAAATATCAATGGCGTGGAAGAAAAGTTGCAGAAAGGAGCTTGTGGAAAGGAACTTGAGGAAATTCAAAATGTTACGTTTCTGCATCCCGCAATATGGAGAGATTGGATGGCTGAAGTTAGTTCCGCTAGAACCGATCGACGGTGCGGAAGGAAAATTGTGGAAAGAATCTTGCAGAAAGGATTTTGTGGAAAGGAAAAAGAGGACATTCGACATCGCGCATCCCATAATCTGGAGATCGACGGTCAGAAAAATGCCCGATGAAGATCAATGGTGGGAAATCGCTGAAATAGAATCTTGGTGCGAAAAGGCAATTTTGAGGCAGAAATCGATGGTTAGATCAATGGTCTGGATTGACTTAGAGATAAGATCAATGAATCTGATTGGATCAGGAATTTGATCCCGCAGAAAGAAGTTTAGTAGTGTGGAAGCACCTGCAAACATTGGATAGAGGTGCGAAAATGGTTTCCAAGCTACAGAAATGATTTCTAAGGTGCAGGATCAATGGAAGAATGTGAAAGGATGTTATGAAAGGTGTGATCTTTAGATCTGAAAGGGCGCAATAATAAAAAGTGTGTTTGTTCATTTTGAAGAGACGTGACTGTTGAAATAAGCTTAAACGTTGAGTAGTATTTAAGCAACGTCCTGAGTAAGAAGGAAGACGTCTCTGTAGTTCGAATTGCATGATCAGAATCAGAGACCAGTGATTGTGACAGAATTTAGTGGGAGATAAATCACGAGAAACATATCAGGTTGGAAGGTCGGCGCTAGGGAAGGAAACAGGCCTGCAAGGTGTTGTAGCATCCTTTCAGTTGTAGCTGATAAACCAGGGGGTCGTAGCCTCCTTCCAATTGGAATTGGTAAACAAGGTGTTGTAGCATCCTTTCAGTTGTAGATGATAAACCAGGGGATCATAGCCTCCTTCCAATTGGCATTGGTAAATAGGGTGTTGTAGAATCCTTTCAATTGTAGATGATAAACCAGGGGGTCATAGAATCCTTCCAATTGGTATTGGTAAACAAGGTGTAATACAATCCTTGTCTATAGTAGCAGGAAAAACTATTTGTAAATAACAATTTTGAAGTAATAGGACATATTGGTGGTTTACCCTATTAGGCTTCCACGTTAAAATTGTGTTCTGTGTATTCTTGTTTTTATGTGTTTCTAATGATAGATTTAAAAAGTGGTTAAAATAGTAAAAATATAACAATACCGATTCACCCCCCTCCTCATTATTGACCAAATAACCAACAATAAATTCCTTAGTTTTTAAACTAGTTATTTTGCTTCTTTTCCAAGCATACAACACACCAATGAAAGACTTAAATGTAGTGTGTTCTCTATTTATCATCCTTATGTTCCTAATAATGAGGAATCTTAGAAGTATTTTGTGAATGATGAATATCCTTACTATTTTTTAATAGACCAGACTAAGGAAAGCCCAAAGTTTAGGGGAAATCAATCTTAGAAATAACATGTATCCCAACGGTTTGGTGCCTCTTTAACACATGTTTTCATCCAATGATACCACTAAGGATATTGATAGTAAACTTGAGCCATCCAAGAGAAATATTGGCCCCACCATCCTAATAAACATAGGTTTCAAAAATATCCCAAGATACAATATGTAGGAGCTAAATGTACTAATGAACAAAAGGCTAAGTTTCCCGCCTTGTTTTGTGGATGAAAAGATATTTTTCATGGTCTTGTAAATACTTGAGGGGATTTGACCCGAATATTGTATATCACTCAATTCCTCTTGAAAAGGGGTAAAATATTATAGAAAAAGGAAACAACCAATTAATCCCAATCTAGATGCCTTTATAATAAAAATTATTGAGAATATGTTGGAATCCAACGTGATTTTACCGATACACTACTTAAAATGGGCCACCAATATGGTTTATGTGTGGAAAATAATGGTGACATTAGGGTCTATGTATACTTTTGAGACTTAAATCACAGTAGTATCAAAGTCAAATTATCCTTTCCTTTTGTGGACACTAGCTTGCAAGCAGTAGTTGGAGTATAAATGATGTCCCTATTAGATGGATTCTCAAGATATAATCAAATATGCATAAATACTCAAGTGTATAAATTATGACCAGCAATAGATTAATTTCACTCACAACAAATTACAATTGATCATGCAAAATTGTCAACAATGGAGACTGAAAATGGAGCTGTAACACAAAATTATATTAACTCAGTGTACAATAGCCAACCCTGTAATAACATAGGTTGATGAATATATAGAATACATCAATAGGTCTAATGCATAAGGAGGCATCCAAAACTAGCATAAAGCATGCTTACCCAAAATAGGCAAATCCCCCATAGGTGTAAAAAACTGATCCCAAATCTGTCATGAGGCTCACGAATTGGCAAGGGAGCATGGGCAAGCTAATGAGTGGTGAAATGGAAGCTCATACATGCTTTTGCATGGAGGAAAGAGTGGAGGATGAAAGGGGCAAAAAACAAGTTCACCTCACCTAGTCTTGCTTTCCTATGTGCCTTAAAACACTGAAAAAGCAGTCAATAAAACAGAAAAAGCAGAAGGGTGCCTAGGAGGCCAAGAATAAAGAATATTTGATTCCTAAGGCTTTCCCAAGTGCTACATGAGTCAAAGATGGCAAGTTTGACCTCTATGGATAGGCAATTAACAACTTGCACATGGTGGGACTCATGGACTAGGAAAATAAGACAAAAATAAATGAATTAATGTCTAAGTGGGTAATACTATGGGTTTGATTATTCTAACACCCCCCCTTAAGCCTGACTTTATGAGTAATAAATCAAAATATAGGGCCTAGAAACAAGGCTTAGTCACCCTTTTACATACTGCAAGTCCATATGAACCAAGGAAAGAGGCAAAACCAACTTGGGAAAATCCTCCCTTAAACATGGACTGTAAAACAAAATTGTAGAATCTTGTCTCCACTCATGCTTTGACAGCGTGATCAGCAATCCCCAGCAGTGATTTGAGATTGCTGAAGGTCTTCTCACAAAATGCTTTGGTGGAGATATCAGCTACTTGTTCTGAAGATGAACAAAAGAGTAGGTGAATGGTGCCATCATGCACAAGCTCTCTGATGTAGTGCATGTGAATCTCAATGTGTCTGGTTCTCTGCTTCTGAACTGGATCTTTGCAGATTCGAATGGTACTCTGGTTATCACAGTATATGGTAGTTGAGTACTCAGGTTCAAAACCACACTCTCCAAGTAAACCCTGCAACCATAAACACTAAGTTGCTGCATTGACAACTCCTCTGTATTCAGCTTCTGTAGATGAGAGTGCAATGGCACTCTGTTTCTTGCTTGACCAGCTGATTGGCCCTTCTGCAAGCATGAACACATAACCTAAAGTGGAATTCCTGTCTGTGCTATCACCTACCCAATCACTGTCAGCAAAACCAATTAACTCAAGGTCAGAATTGGATTTATAGAAGATCCCATGTGTCCTTGTTCCCTGAAAAAAGCTAAGGATCCTCTTGGCTGCTTTCCAATGGATCTCATGGGGCTGATCCATGAATCTAGAAGCAACACTAACTACATAACAAATATCAGGTCGAGTATGTGTCAAATACAATAAACATCCAATCAACTGTCTATACAAAGTGTTGTTTACCATCGGTGGAGAATCATCTTCCTCCAGCTTGACTCCTGAAAGGAAAGGAGTTTTTCTTTCTTTGCAATATTGCATTCTGAATTTGATCAGCAAATCCAAGGTATATTTGGACTGGTGCACCTCGATTCCATCTTTGGTTTGAGCAATCTCAAGCCCCAGAAATTGACTTAAGAGCCCCAAATCTGTCATGGAGAAGGCTTGGTTCATAGCTCCTTTTAGGGAAGCAATCTTAGCCTGTGAGCTTCCTATAATGAGGAGGTCGTCAACATATAACACAATGATCATTAATGAACCATTAATTACCTTCATATAGACATTCTAATCTGATTTGCACTGAACAAAATTCAGAGATAGCAAGAAGCTATCTATCTTGGCATACCAAGCCCTGGGGGCTTGCTTTAGCCCATACAATGACTTTCTCAACCTGCACACAAGAGAATGGTTAGTATAAAAAACTTGGGGCTGCTGCATATATATCTCCTCAATGAGATCACCATTTAGAAAGGCACATTTTACATCCATATGATGTACCTCCCATTGCCTTGATGCTGCAATGGCTAGAGCTAGCCTAATTGAATCCATCTTTGCCACTGGGGAAAAAGTCTCATTGTAATCGATGCCATGAACCTATGAGTAGCATTTAGCTACCAATATAGCATTGTACTTCAGTGGTGAACCATCAGCAGCAAATTTGGTCTTATAGACCCACTTACACTGTACTAGTTTTCTCCCTGGAGGAAGATCCACTAGCTCCCATGTGTTGCTCTTCTGTAGTGAGTTGAACTCCTCATTCATGGCAGATTGCCATCTTGGATCTCCTGCTGCTTATTTATATGTTTGAGTATTAGACTCCACCATCAAATAGCATTTTTCAGCAAACTCAGGATCCTTCATGCACAGACCACTCTCAAATTGAGATCTAGTCCTCCTTGGGTCATTGGGATCCCCAGCTAACTGTCCTGCTGCATGTAGTGTCTTGGCTGCCCATTTAGGCCTTGTGGGGCTGTTTGGGTCTGCAATAAACTCATCTCCATCAGAAAAATCAGAATCAGCATGTTCAACAAACTCTTTACTTACTTCTTGAGGTTCAGGTGGTGAAGAGGCTTCACCAATTTCCACATCTGCAAGGGGTTCTTATTCAAACTGAACACACCTTTCGATGAAGGCTTTGTTTGTGATAAAATTTATCAAATTGTACCCTTTTGAATCTTCAGAGTATCCCACAAAAAAACACTCTTGGCTTTGGGGCTGCAAAGCCTTCCTCTTCTCTGTCGGGATTCTAGCCCATGCCTTTGAGCCAAAAATCCTGAAATGGGTCACATCTGGCTTGTGCCCACTCCATGCTTCGAAGGGAGTCATGCCATCCAATTGTTTGTGAGTCACCCTATTCTGAATATAGGCTGCATAGTTGATATCTTCGGCCCAGTACTTTGGTGGAAAAGTTTTGGCCTCCATCATGCATGTTGCCATCTCCTTCAGTGATCTGTTCTTCCTCTCTGCAACACCATTCTGTTGTGGTGTGTAGGGGATAGAATGATGCATCTGAATACCTGCATCTGCACAATAGTTAATAAACTTAGTCTTGACATACTCACCACCATTTTCAGACCTGAGTACCTTGAGTTTTCTTCCACACTGGTTTTCAACCAAAGCCTTGAAGACTTTGAATAGGCCAAAAACTTCTGACTTGTGTTTCATGAAGTGAACCCAACAATACCTGGAAAAATCATCAATAAAGGTCAATTCATATTTGGCCTGACTCATGGACATATGAGGGAATGGGCCAGCAACATCATTGTGAATCATTTCGAGGGGTGCAGAGGTTCTCTCATGGCTGGCTTTCTCAAATTTGTGCTCTGAGTTTTTTCCTAAGATACAGCCTTGGCAGACTCCTTTGGAAAATTTTATCTTGGGAAACCCTATGACCATATCTTTCTCACTAAGATCAGAAAAATACTTGTAATTTAAATGGCCAAATATTTCATGCCATAGCTTGCTAGCTTCATTAGCATGGATAAGAAGAGCAGAGGGGTTTGAGTAAGGCAGGAAGTGTGAAAACATGTATACCTTTTGAGCATGATTCGCTACTCCTTTTGCAATGATTCTTCCACTTGAGATTTCTATGATCTCAACTTCATCTGGTGAGAATATGACTTTCTTAGGAGACCCAGTGTGGGTCATCTGGTACACTGATAGAAGGTTGGAGGCGAGACCAGGGACATACAGCACATTGTTGAAGTTACCATGATCAAGTTCTATCCTTCCTTTGCCTTTACTTTCAGTGAGAGAGTCATCTCACAGTACAATAGATGGTCCTTTCGACATATCCAGTGAGGAGAAGGCCTCCTTAGTCGAAAACATGTGTCTTGAAGCTCCAGAATCTATGATAAAACTGGGTGAGCTTGATGTGCCAGCAACTAGAGCATGAACTCTCTCTCTGTCATCGAAACTTGATCCTCCTTCTCTCTTCTTTGAGCTTTCTGGAAGGGAGATGTCATTCTTCTCCAGGAGATTGGTCAGCATATCAATCATCTTTTTCATACAAGAGCTTTCAGTGTGATTGCCCTTCGAACATTATGAGCACTTGCTCATTTCACCTTTGTTTTTCTTCTTCTGGGTATTTTTCTTGGGACCTTGTTGATCCTCCGGAGACTGCTTCTTGTCTCTTCTTTGCTCAGGTGGCTTTTTAGCTTTCTTTTTTATTTTAGAATCCACCCTCGAATCTCCAGCAACTAGAGCTTGGTCTTTGGAAGGTTTGATGGTGCCCATGATCACCAGCTTGTCTTGTTCTTGTGTGAGAGATTCCATGAAATCTGCAAGGCTAGGCATCTTCCAGGTTCGAGCTATGAGTTTTTTGGCATAGAAGGTTGAAACAAAGATTGAGTAGTCAGGTCCTAGCTTCGAGAGGATGGCCAATACGAGCTGATCATCTTTCTTTTCGATACCACACTGCTTCAGCTGCAAAACTAGTGCTTTGAACTTGGAGAAATATAGCTGCAGGGATTCAAAGCTATTGGGACTCAGAGAAATCAGCTCATTCTCGATATGATGTACCCTCATCTCATCTGTCTTTCCAAAAATATCAGAAATCTTCTCCCATACTTGATCCGGTGAAGTTAATACATCGAGATGGAAAAGGAGGTCTCGGGAAATACTGAGACATAGGAGGCCATAGGCCTCATCTCTCCGATTGTGCCATTTGATCTTCTCTGCAGCTACATTGGGCTCTACTTCTATAGCCATAGTCACCCTATAGAGGCCTTTCTCTCTCAACAAGATCTCCATCTCTGCTTTCCATTCAAAATAGTTGAAGGGAGTCAAGATAGTTTTCTGTGAATCCATAGCTTTAGAAAATATGTCCAGCTGTCAGTAGAAGGATCCCAGTCTTATGTCGAACCTGCAAAACAATTTTTGAAGGAGAGTAACAACATACAATGGCTCTGATACCATGTAGAAATTCTGACCAGCAATAGATTAATTTCACTCA
>LPNX010425068.1:94834-135810 GCA_001517045.1 Pseudotsuga menziesii
CAAGATCATTTTAAGACTACTTTTACAACTAGTTGGAGTACCTTTTTCTTACCATGACATGAATTTTGGGACTATCAATGCAAGAGATACCATTCAACGTATCATGCATATTGTTGTTAGTGACCTAATTTGTGTTATTATTCGAATCTTTCTTGATGAATTAAATGTGCACTTTAAGAAGATAGTTTATCATTGTAATCATTTAAGTCAGATTTTCATTAGGTGCATGGAATTTGGCATCTCTCTTAGTTTATTTTTTGTATCTCTAAAGGAAAATTGCTTGGGTACATTGTCTTAAGGGACAATGTATGCATTGATCTAGGTAGGGTTTCAGTAATTTAAAATATTCAGTGTCCAATTTCTAAGAACGGTATCCAATATCTTATGGGAAAATCAACTCTGTTGGTTGTTTTGTTCCCAAATTTTCCTAGATAATCAAACCCATTGATGTATTACTCCAAAATGACACCCAGTTTTGTTGGAATAATCATGCACATGAATATTTTTAGGCCATCAAAGATGATATTAGTGCAACCCCTATGCTTTCCAAGCTTGATTATTGTAGAAATTTCATTATCTATACTAATTCTACCGACGAAGCCATGTTGACTATCTTGATGCAATTTGATTCACATTGATATGAAAGGACAGTGGCCTTCATGGGACAAAATGTGAATGAAGACAAGAAAATATGCCCTTTGATTGAAAATCATGCATGGGCTTTGTTTGTATCCCTTAATAAATCTAGGCACTATGTGCTAGGAAAGAACATAGGTATAAAAGTTACCTTACCAGCTATCAAATGCCTGTTTTCCCAAACATTTCTACAAGGAAACATGGCTAACTAGTTGAAAAATATTTAGGGGTTCAATTTTGAGATTATAGTCTCAAAGTTGTTGACCTTACTTTCCTCTTGGCACAAAACCCTGAAGATGACCAATTTGGTAATTAAGAGGACCATGACGCTTTTCTATTGAAAACGTTGATTTATATTGTGACATTAAAATTGACCCTTTGTACAAATATATCATTTTTTAATTTTACAATCATCAATGTCCCATAAACCTTCATCCCAATGAGAAAATAATGTTGTAATTAGAAAGAACCAAGTATGTGCGGTTGAATATTTGCCTATTCCGAAGAATTTTGGTTTTATATTGTTGCTTATATGTGTGGATAAGACACAATCTAGAAACAACCTATTTAAATTCCATGATGGAGCTCAACTCCATTGGCATTCCATTGGGAATTTCACCGCTAGTGTCATAAACCGAATTCGGTTTACTTTGTCCCAGAACAGTTCCTATTCTGTTACCCCAATTCCATGGGTGAAATAAATGTATAAATGTTATTGAATGTAAGATATAAGATGATGATAAAACCACAGAGAATTGTCCTGCTTAAATATAGCTTGGGCTTAATATTTGAGGAGTTTCAACTTCTTATTATAATTAATATTCATTTATTAATATTATTAACTATTATTAATTATTATTTAACATATTTATTAATTATTTTATGTATTGTTTTCCTTCCCTTAAAGGAAACTTTCACCTTAAATCTAAGAGTGTTTATGTTCTCTTATTATGGGTTTTGTTTGAAGTGTTGACTCGAACACTGCAATCTAGATCTATTTCGTTCTATGGATGTGATTATGGAACTTAGGTTGTAATCCTTAATTATTAAATTGTGATTTTTTGAAACAATATAACTTGTAATTATTTGTTTTCCATGTCTTCTTGTGGATCCTAGTTGTGGATCCTACGTCAAGTGTCAAAACAACGAAAATAATTTTAGGAGATGCTCTTTGATCTTGGAAATCAAGGTGATGGTCATTCTTAAATGCTTGGAGTTTGAAGAAATCAATGTGACCCTTCTTAGTTTCATCAAGCGATATTATTGTAAATGGATTCCATCTTACCGCCTTACTGAGGGTGCATTTTAATTCTAACAGTTTCAAATATGTGTGGAAATTGTCATATATATGGTGATGCGGTGCACCTTTAGACATCCAGATGCAACTATGTCATCTGGTTTGGAATCCATATGCACACTATCATATTCATCATTAGTTGGAATGTAAGGAATAATGAGAAAGGCCACAACTTCTGCATAACTATATACACTTGTGTTTGTATAATCATCATCAGTTCTTCTAACATGCTTAAGTAGATGTTGACTACTTAAAATGGATTCCAACTACGCAATTCAGCTCAATATAATTTTCCAACAAAACTAATTGAGAACAATGTAACATTGCTTTTTCATGACCCTTATTCTCTCCAAAGATGGGATTATCATTTTATTCATCATGATACTCAATAGGAACAATCACATTTGGCATGCCACTCACTATCGTAAACCAATAATCTACAGCTTCATAATCCCCAACTGGTAGATGTTGATACAATGCATACACATGCTTTGTCACATTGTTGTTGTCGACTTTTCCTTCAGTCTCTATCATGGTTTCCCATTTGTTATATTCCTAATATTTTGTGCATATGTCTTCTTTTGGATACTTATCATCAACATTGGCTTGACTCTCATTGCAATCATCTCTGCCCATTTCAATTCTGTGGAAGACACATGCTTTAAATATTTTCTCCTCACGACTTTCATCGTCATCATACAGAACATTTTTTATTTTGAGACTCTTATATGAAGATTATGTGGTAACGACTTCTTTTTTTCCATCTTCCTCTTCATCACAATCCTTGTTGGAAGTTGGTGGATTTGGAGATGCTTTATACATAGGTAATGTCATCTAGGATGTGGTTGCAGATGAACAAATAGTTTACTCAAAGTGCTTTGTTTTTTAGGGGGATTACTATATTTATAATTTTCCAACCTCTTTATTGTAGAGTCTATCTTGGTGTTCATCCTTGTCTCCAATTTATCAAATTCGGTTTTTAATTCAGTCATATAATGTTATAGTATGTGGAGTCATATAATTTGACACTATTTCTCATTTTATGAAAAATAAAAATATATATAATTATAATAATAGTTATTAAATAATAATATTATTATATTTTATATATTTTTATTATAATGTCTCACTTCATTGATTTTTTTATAACCATGTGTGGTTTTATAAAACAATGTGTTGTTTATTTTATTTTTTTGTTTTCTTCTTTTATTTTTCTTTTCTCCATGAATCTTTCTTTATTTCTTCTCCTTTTAAAAAACCACATGTTTTTTTCTTTTAAAACCACATGTCATCTATGATACCACTTTCATAAACTGAATCTAGTTTACTTTTTCTTAGAATAGTTCAGTTTCTTTCACCCCAAATCCATGGGTGAAATAAATATATAAATGTTATTGAATTGGCCCACTTAAATATAGATTGGTATTAAGCTTTGAGGAGTCACAACTTCTCATGATATTTAATATTAATTTATTATTATTATTATTAACTATTGTTAATTATTGTTTAACGCATTTATTTATTATTGTATGTACCATCCTGAGATACCTCTCATAACATTATGCACTATGAATTTTATTGGCCAACCATTCTCCATGATGCACATGTCTTTATCAAGACGTGCGATCATTCCTGAAAATTAGGAGAAAATCAACAATACCCTATGATGCCTTTAAACCTAAGTATTTCCTACTTTCATTTACCAAATGGGGAATAGTTTTCATTGGTCCCATTTCTCCCCCTTAATATGATAACTACATCTTCATCCTAACTACTATAAATTATCTTACAAGGTGGCTTGAGGCTATGCCATTTGAAAAATGCAAAAGATGAACATGTAGTTACCTTTTGCAAGATCATATCTTCTCCTAGTTTTGGATCCCTTTAGAGTTATCCATGATAACGGTTTGGATTTGGTATCCAAATAATTTTTAGGCCTCTATCAACGACATACCATCAACTGTTCAACTTCCTCTCCTTAGTATCCCTGGGGAAATGGGCTAGCTGATTCAACTAAAAAGAACATGATTAGGGTTAAAAAATGAATTATTGGTGAACACTATTGGGAATGGAATTTATAAATAACTCATTCCCTTGAGGATGACATAACAATAACTAATAACTGTACTAGCAAAACTCCCTTCCATTTGATTGATGGCAAGAATCAATCATGTTTGTCAAGCTCAAAATTGCCACTTACTAATTATCCTTCTATGAAAGAACTCAATAACAATAATATTGCTAAGTTATTTAACATTCCAGTATCCTTGGAAGAGAAAAGATAATTTATTTCCCTAAACCTCCAAAAAATACAAGGGATTTTCAATAAGTATCATAACAAAAAGGTAAAACATAAATATTTCAAGGTTAGCCAGAAGGTCCTACTCTGGGACATCAAGTTTCAAAATATTTGATGGGGTACATTCACTATTTCACAAAGCCTAGGGAATAATGCATTTCTATTAAATGATAGCTAGGGGTTTCTACTTTCCAATATCATCAATGGATCTTTCATGAAGCGCTACTATCACCACTCAAACACACTAGAACTTTAAATCTACATAATAGAATAGATCACGTTGTAAATAAATTATGCATGCGTGTAAATTGTAGGTTACTTTTCTTCTTGTGAATTGATTATCATAAGGGTTTTCCTTTTTCAAGATTTCGTGTTGTAGTAAATTTCCTGAAAAATAGTATGATGAGGAACATATACATGCATAGAAAATCAAAATTAATACTATTGTCCCAATATATCATTCTCAATTAATTATTTATCTAAAAACATCATAATGACTAGATTTTGATGTGAATGAATTTTAATTGAACATAAAATTGATTGTTGACTTCATTTAGAAACTTGACCATGCTATTATCCTGAATCTCCCTAGCTATGCCAATACTTCCCCATATTCTTCATTCTCCTTTGGAAAATAACCATAAGTATGGAACCCTCATCATATATTCATCATAAATTTAATGACATACACAAGTTTCAAATGTAATCTGCTGACTAATAAGGTATGTGTCATGTGAACATTACTTTGTTTCAAAGTTTAAACAACCATGTTGCAATAATGTTGCATCCTGATGCGCGTCTCCTTATGTTAACGTAATAACCAATGCAAATTTTTTCACAACCTAAAATCTTGTCCATTTTGGGTTCTAAAACACAATTATAATTCCTATTATTCCCTAGGGTTCCTATGCTAAGGTACTCCTAGTGTGCATCCATGTCAACCATGACATAGTATGTTAAGCAGTATGACCATTAGTTCGAAATGATTTCAAAAAGGTATGGTTCATATATGTTGTGCTAGTATTATATATGGCAAAGTATGTTTTCTTTCATTCGATACATGATATGGTATTAAAATATAATATCATGCCAATTCAAATTGGAAAGGTTGTTTTCATTCACAAGGCAATTTACGTGATCATTCTCTGTGTTACTATTGGAGGAGCTAGTCGGTAAGCTGACTAAAGTCGATTAGCCGACTAATTAGAGATTAGGTCGGCCACCTAAGGTCATTTCGGTTGACTGAACCGACAGGTAGTTATTTGTAACTATTTGTAAATGATATATATTAGGCTATTGAGCCAGATGAGAACTCAGTTCAGTTATGTGTATTGTATGGACTCTTTTACTATAGTATAATCCGTTATTCCTACATTTGTGTTCTTGTCTCTTGTCTCTGATATGTCTGTATGATTTTAATGTGTATTATTGGTAACCCTCTATGATCCACGATATTACAACATTGGTTTCATTGCTGGTAGTACATATCTTAGATGAATACAAACAGATGATAACAGAGTAGGAAATTAAGAACTGGTGGGAGCGCAAGATAGCAAATTATTTGCAAAATTACATGTGAAGAAACAGATTAACGACTGCTCAGGCAAAAGAAAGATTCTTTACTGAAAACCATGAGAAGTTCGTAGAATCAGTACCCCATCTTTTGAAGAAATGTCTAGATGAAAAATCCGGAAGCGATTAAAGAACAACAGCTGCTAGAGAAACTGATTCGAGGGGGAAGAACAAACCTGTCGGAGTGGTTTGAAAAGATCACTAACGATTTATGTGAGGAGAAAGCTATAGAACAAATAACTTCGGTAGAAACCATTCAGAAGAAATTCTATACAGACCTTACCGAGCAGTTCCTGTTCTCCTTACCGAACTTGTTGTTTAAATTCCTGATAGAAAAAGGAGTGGGTCATATTGTCAAACCTCGTCCATCGCTACGTGAACCGCCACAAAATTCCAACTGGGCGAAGAAACAAAAGAAGTGGGAGAAATTCATTGCCAAAAGGGAGTGGGAATATTTCCTAAGTAAGTAAACAGAACTATCCGAGCTTTCTAAAAGCGTCGGGTAGGAAATGGGGGGGTAGCTGGTCATATGTTGGGGTAAAGTAAAAGGGATTATAGTCGACTAAAAAGAGATACCATCACCAGCAATGAAAAGTCGACCTAAAAAGGAAATCAAATGGATAGTGATACACAAAGGTACAACATATTTATAGAAGATAGAGAGGGAGAAGAGGCTGAAAACGAGGGAAGAAATAAGAGAAAGAGCTATAGCAGTACAAAGAGAAATGCGTACTAGGGTGACAAACCAAGAAAGAAATCCTCCAGAGTCAGGTCATGACCGACAGGAAGAAGGCATCGATGAAGAAGTGTCACCCATGGAAGAAGACTTGTGGATAGAGCAGCGAGAAGCTCTCCAAATAGAAGTTTCCCAAGAGACAAGACCTCTATCTCCAACGATTTTGAGTACTAGAATACAAGCCATTGTCGAAGAGGACCTAAGACTAAGAGCTGGTGAGTTTGGTATATGGAGCCGACTAGATGATGAAGTAAATGATGATAATCATCTAGTGATCCGTCAACCAGAGGAAGGAATCTGGGCCACGCTTCAAGCATACCCCTCCAATCGAAGTATCCACTTACTTTACCTGAAACATGAAGGAGCACACCCCCTGCCAAATACAACTTTGGATAATACAGAAAAATCTGACCCACAGACAAATAATTGTAGTTGGACATCGACAAGAGAAGTCAACCCTGACCGACTGCTTGTCAAAGAAGAAACGACAAACAAAACAACTGATGGAAACAAGAGTTCCATTGACAATAGCTTTGCACAAAAAGACAAACAAAACATCCCACTACCCCCACCACCACCTCCTCCTAAAGAAGATAGTGACAACAAATCCGACATGGGTCACGGATCAGTGCATATCCCTTTATATGAGGGCGACGAAGATCCCAGATGACATTGGTTCTTCTATGAGTCGACATGAGAGGCAAAACAGGTCACAACAGAAGATAGACATATGGAACAGTTCGCTGGTGCCTTGAGGAAAAGATCTCTAACATGGTATATGACCTTTACTAAGAGAACCCCTCATGCATCCAAGGCAGAAATTAAAGCACCATTTTTATCATTCTTTAAAAATCCAGATGCTAAACATCTAGCAGCTAAAAAGTTGAAGACAACCTCGCAAAAGCCAGCAGAATCCGTCTGAGAGTACGATAAACGCTGGAAAGAATTTCTCAGCCAACTCGATTATGTAATTGATGAACAATTGTTAATTCATTGGTTTCTTGTAGGTCTTTCACAGAAAATTTGGTGGCATATAATCCTAGAGACATTCAAGACATATGAAGATGCGCTTACTAAATCCCTACAAGTGGAGATGGATGAAGACTTCCTAGCATATCCCACAAATACCAGACTGGAAGAACAGCTTGAAATCATGCAGAAATCACTAAAGGAGCTAAACCTTAAGAGTTAGGACGTCTGGTGCATGAAATGATCAATGACCGGACATTCAAAATATAACTGTCGACAGGACATCAACCGATAGGATGTTCGATTTGTGCAAACAAAGTGTTTTTGCAACATCTGCCGAGAACATGGAGAACACACCACAAAATATTGCCCGTTTAACATGAAGAATGGTAAAACATCTTGGTGTGCAATCTGTGAAGTTAAAAGTCATACCACGACCGATTGCCACCTAAACCTAAAAATTCAACAAAATTTCCAAGCAATCAACCAAACGAACATAGTTGCGTAGAACAACGAGAACAATCAACGAAGCAATGCTCAAAATGAACAAAATAATCAAAGGTATGATGGTCAGAGGTATGAGCGTCAGTTCGACAACCGACATGGAGGATATGGAGGTCGAGGTCGATTCTCTGTGAATTGTGACAACCGACCACCTCAGCCCATCCAATGTTTCACGTGCTACAAAAAAGGTCACCGATATGCAAACTGTCCATACAAGGACAGAACTGACTTAAAATTATATACTATCTATGGAGTAGGGGATCACTAATTAGAGGATTTCCCTACTATGCTTGATAAAATTAATAAGAAGAAAAATCTTAATGTCTTGTTGTGCATTCAAAAAAATTATATTATCAATACAAAGAATTTTCATATAGTAACCCGGCAAGGGACACAAATTGGGAATGATAATCCACGTATAAGAAAAATAAAATAAAAGAATGATTATCCTGACCCAGTTAAACAAAAACAATGGTATAAAGACACAACGAATGTATTTAAAGAATTTGCTCGTCAGGAAGAAGTTGACGATAATCGACAAAGCACAATTAAAGAATTAATACGCTTAGTACAAAATGATAAAATGGTATCCCAATTCATTAACTTACTGTATAAAATAAAACACAACAATAACACATAAAAACAAACAAAAAATATCTGTAGCCTAAACCAAAAGGACAAAAGTGATGCAGACCCACTTGTCGACCTAGAAATTGAAGGATACCATTTTCAACAAGTTGTGCTCGACTTCAGATCACAAGTAAACATTATGACTTGAGACACCTGGGAACAATTAGGTAGACCTTGACTACACGAGTCAGGCATATACCTGAAATTAGCCAACCAAGGCCTGATTGAACCTATTAGAGTCTAGAAAAATGTCAACATGACAATAAAAGGAATATCGACCAAAGTCGATTTTGAAATTATTGACCCTAAGGAAGGATCCAGCTCCTTCCCAACGTTAGTAGGTCGACCTTGGGGAAGAAAAATGAAAGCATCGATATCCTTAGACAAGGAAAGGATACTAAAAGGGAATGGACAAAAAGTCATAGTACCTATCCATCCATCCCAAGGAGAACCTTGGATAGAACCTATTGATGAAGAAGTCAAAATTTGACAACTATATCAGATACAAAACAATGAGGACTACACAGAACCCAATGTCTATGGGGAACTTCAGTTAGGGAATCAAGATTCAGTAGGATACAACTCATACACATAATTATATGATTAGGAAGTCAAGAACTACGAAACAGAAGCAAGAGGATGCTGGACCATTCAAAAAGTGCAGAAGAAACCATTCCAACAATGCTTCGTGGTGTCCATCATCCCAAAAATATTTGAAAATAAAACCAGGGAATATCCTACCCTAAAACCAACAAATGTAAATATCACACAAGTCCCAAGATACAAATAAAGAGAATCACCAGCTATGCACATAGAATAAGTATCCAGGAACATTGGTGAACATGGCCGACTACAAAGCTTAGTGGAAACCTTCATAGGACAAGCTACTAGATGGTGGGAAACCCATCAATCAAGACACATGGACAATAGCTTAGACTTACTTTATAGAAATATTTGGAGGAAAAAGGCTAACCAATCAAGCCTAAATACCTATATTCATCCAAGGACAAGATCCAGAAGAACACATAAGAACATGTGAAAAAGAATGGAAAAGACTTGGGTATAAGGATGAATGTACATGGCCACACCTGTTTCCATCGATGCTATCCAACTTACCAAACAAATGGTACAAAATGGAAGAAGCTCGGGGTGAAACATTCCTATGGCATGAACTTAGAGAGAATTTTATCAAAGACTTCAACTTTATACCACAAGACGAAAATTTAGTCGAAACTGCAAAACAAATTAAGGCATTTGTAGGACCGACTGAGAACAAAAACCTAATACAAAATCAAGACCGACCGACAATAAACTGCAATAATATAAAAACCGGGACAATACCACAGTCAACAAGACTACAGATGGAAAATGAAAATCTAGAAGGGAAAAGATTTAGATGGAAATCAAACCATGCCAAAACGACAAAACCAATTCGCACAGTACTCAAAGTCGAGACAGCCAACAAAGAAGACACCGATCGAATTACTGTAGAAAACTTTCTTGCTACATTTTCACAGTTTAAAGAAGGGATCCGACCAATCAATGAAGCCAAAGCACCTGAATGGTTAGACGCTAAAGTGAAAACTAAAGAAGTTGACATATCAAATGATGATCAACCAAAAATAGCAAAAATTGGAGACTACTGGAGTGAAGAGCAAACAAGAGAAATAATAAACCTACTAAAAGAATTCCAGGATGTATTTTCTAGAGACTACAAGGATCTCAAAGGTCTAGTACATGAAATGGGTGAAATGAAGATTGACATTAAACCTGATGTCCAACCTGTAAAGAAAAGACCATATAAACTAGCTCATAAATACAAAGAGATAGTCAAGAAATAGATTGATAATATGCTTGCAGCAGGAATTATCTACGCTATTGATCAATCAGAATGGGCAAGTCCAATGGTTTTTCAACCAAATAAGAACGATCTAACCAAGCTAAGGATCTATTTCAACTTTAGAGACCTAAATAAAGTTACATTAACAGACCCATTTCTGAAACCTTATGCAGATGAAATATTAAATGCTACTCGTTTACAGATGGATTCTCAGGTTATAACCAAGTACCAATAGCCAAAGAAGACCAGAAAAAGACAACATTCATATGTGAATTTGGCTCATTTTCTTACAAGGTTATCCCTTTTGGATTAAAAAATGCACCTGCAATATTTTCAAGAATTGTGGTCAAAACATTTCAAGAATACATTTACAAAACGATGATACTATATTTCGACGACTGGACAATATACTCTATGCTGAAAGATCACTGCAAATGGCTAAGGCTCATGTTGGAACAATGCTGACAAATCCAGTTATCTCTAAACATCAAGAAGTGCATAATTTTGACCCCTATAGGGATACTATTAGGACACATTGTCTGCAAAGAAGGAATCAAGGTCGATTTCACAAAGATAAAAATTATCCTCGACCTAAAACCACCGGTGAATCCAAATCAAGTCAGGGTACTACTTGGTCATATAGGATATTACAGGAAATTCATAAGATACTATTTAGATATGACATATCCACTAGAATAATTGTTAAGAGAAGATCAAGAGTTTGACTGGACAGAGGGATGCAACATATCATTCGAAGCACTAAAAAGGAAGCTAGTCGAAGCACCCATTCTAATATTTCCGAACTAGTCGACCAAATTCCATGTACACATCGACACATCAAACCTGGAAATAGGAGCAATCCTAACTCAACCAGGGGACGACGGAATGGACTACCCTATAGTTTACAGTAGCAGAAAATTAAATAAAGCAGAAAGAAACTACTCGACAACTGAGAGAGAAGCATTAGGAATGGTCTTTGCACTACAAAAGTATCGACATTACCTACTAGCGAAGCCATTTATATTTTATACCGACCACCAAGCACTAAAATACCTTGTCAATAAAACCTTACACCATGGGATAATTTGCCAATGGCTACTTCTATTCCAATAATTTGAATTCAAAGTCATTGTCAGACCAGGGAAATTAAATGTCGAACCCAATCACTTATCATAGATCGACACAAAAGAGGAATCGATATGAGTCAAAGACGACCTACCGGATGCAAATTTATTCCGAATAGAAGCAGGCCTAGCAAAATTAGAGGAAATAGCTCAATTTTTAGAAAATGGACAAGCACCAGAGGGCATGAGCATGAAGAAGAAACAAATTTTAGCCATGAAAGCTGCACCATATAGCCTCATAAATGAATTCCTATATAAAATGGGTCTGGACAACATACTCAGAAGATGTGTACTAGAACATGAAAGAAATAATATCATGTATGAAGCACACTATGGACTGACAAGAGGACATTTTCAAGAAGACACAACTACCAAGAAAATCCAACAGCCAGGGTTATGGTGGCCGACACTTTACAAATATTGTAAAAAATTTGTAAGCCAATGTGACACATGCCAACGACTAGGCCGAACTCTACCTAGTACAGAAATGCCCTTGATATCAGTAAACTCAATTTTGACATTTGAAATTTGGGCCATCGACTTCATAGGACCATTCCCCATACTAGAAAAAAGAACAGGTGCAAGGTACATAGTAACTATAGTGGAGTATGTAACCAAGTGGGAAGAGGAAGAACCGGTCGACACATGCTCCAGTGAGATAGCTTCTAAATTCATCTATGAAAATATAGTCACTAGATTTGGATGTCCAATAACCTTAATCAGTGACCAAGGTTCACACTTTATCAATAAGACCATCAAGGCACTGATGTACCAGTTCAAAACCGACCACCGACGGAGCATAGCTTATCACCCTCAATCGAATGGAGCAATTGAGGCATTCAATAAAACATTAACAAAAGGCCTAACAAAAATATGTAACATTGACAAAGACGACTGGGACGAAAATATACCTATAGTACTATGGGCATACAAAACAACATACAAGTGTTCAACTGACCAAACATCGTTTCGACTAGTCTATGGACAAGAAGCAGTAGTTCCACTACATTTTCGATAATAGAGACCTATTACAGCAGAGATTTTACATGTCGATGTCGAAAAAGCAAGGAAGGATCGACTGATACAATTAAGTAAGCTGGAAGAACACCAACTGATTGCTTTACAGAATCAAGAAATCCAGAAACAATAGCAGAAGGCATGGCACTATCGTAACATCAAAAAAAAGAACCTGTCGGTAGGGGACCTTTCCTTACTATAAAATAGTCGAGTAAAAGGGAAACCCAAAATGCTACATACAGAATGGATGGGACCCTACATTGTTGAAGAGATTCATGCCAACGGATCAGTCCGACTAAGGACATTATAAGGCATAGTATTGCAGAAACTTGTTAATGGTGCCCGACTAAAGCGGTACAAAAACTAAAACAAGTTCAAAAAAAAAACATATAACAACCATAATGGTTAGACAAAAACTATAAAAAGCTAGAAAAAAAAATCCAAAATAAAACAAAACAGAACCAACACCCATAAACTGGGATGACAGGAAATGAATGCTTCAACAGCTGACATTACACCCATCGACATACCACCATCGATCGCTCACATGATCGACATCAACCAATGACCCTGAAAGTCACACCATGCCTTCATGACTATGAGCATCAAAATCAAATCAACATTAACGCAAAATCAAGTGTTCATGCTAGACCATCACTTCCACCATTAACACACCCATCGACAGAAATGTCAAATGCCTCACCTATAAATACTGGACCAGAAGAGGATCATTTACATTATTTTGATCAGAGAGAGCAACTTAGCAAATAGAAAACTGAGAACCAAGAATCCCGAAGTAAATTCGAACAGAAAACCGACAAAATGGCACCAAAACAAACTAGAGCCACAACAAAAACTAAGGAACTACAAACTGTTGAAACCCCACTAATGAGGAGGTTAAGAAACATAAAGAATGCTAAGTTCCAAGAGACCTCATGGGTGAAAACATGGGCCGAGATCAAGGAATTGGCCTATGTCGACAAAAAACCAACCCAAGCCACATAGAAGGTATACTGCAGTTCTATCATGAACACATTGTTCATGGCAAGTTTTGGAGGTACAAAGGAAATGACAGTCAAATTCATTATAATTCAATACCACAATGGCAGATTCTAATTCGATAGGCCAATCGAGATCTCTGGCAAAGTAATATATAAACTAACTGGCTTATCCAACCAAGGTGACCCAGTACCATTCGACATAAAATAAGGGTTGGTGGAGTAACTGACTGGAACACCATTGGGAAAGAACTCAAAAGGGCTAATGATTAGCCAGATACAAGACCAAAAGCCACAAATTGTGGCTAAAATCATAGCAACAGGGCTTACACCCACAGGTTGAGGAAGCGACCTAAAACTAGATATGCTAGAGGAAGTAGATACGATTGCCGACACAGGAAAATTATATAGATGGGTTGAGTATGTCACTGACATGCTCAAAGGCATCTGTGAGAAATGCCAGGAGTCGGGAGGGATTATAAGGTTCCCATCCCTGATAATATCGATAGTAATGTACTACTTGTGCCCAGTCGGGGACAAGCAGTTCCAAGAACCCACAAAATTCCATATGTGGAGGTTCAAACTATTTTCCCATACTAGAACATTGAAGGAACTATAAAATGGCCAAGTGCTATTGGAAAACTTGTTCCAACAGCTCAAAATCCAAATGACCAGATGGAGGGTGCCCTAGAACATCCGACAAAGTCTGCCAAAAACTGCACACATACAGCTGGAACTAGACCATATTGTGGTGTGGTATATGCAAGGAACTAAGGCAAAATCAAAGACTCTCGACTACTACCCAACAATCAAAGAGATATTCCAGGAATTAGCTCGATATTCTAGCACAAAACTGTCGATACAAGCAAAGGCCAAGGAAGAAACCATAGCAATAGAAAATCCATTAATAGACCAAGGAAAAGAAGAATATTATGAACTCTAACTATACATCGGCACATTTGTGTCAGAGGAAACACCAGCAGAAGACACCAATCGACTGCAAATTACTATCATACCGTCGATAGCCCAAAGGGAAGGCACACAGATAGAACAGTAGGTAGCCATTCCAGTTGAGAAAAGTACCATCCCAGCACAACAACAGGAGGAAGCAGATGAATTGGGAGATATTGAGTTTGACAATCCCAAGTATGACATAACCAAGGAGAAAATCAAAAAGCTAGCAAAGGATATAGTAGCATTAAGGAAGAAAGAAACTAAGACAAAAGGGAATGGGAAGCGCAAGATGATCCTTTCAGACTCAGAGGATGAAGAGGAACTATTAGCTACAATGGCCGATATTATAGAAGATGTTGTAGCAAAAAAAGTTTCAATCGAGACATAATTCAAAAAATATGTCGAAGTAGGAGCACGACAAGGTCGGCCAAAAATCCAAAAAGTACAAACACTTCGATGGACAAAAATATGGTTGACCTAGTATCTACACCCCCACCCCCATCTCCGACCCAAATCACACAGGAATAAATTCCAAAGCTTCCCTCCATAAGCCCGATTGACATATGCAAAAACGCTATGCCGAAAACCCTGAAGGAGAGGTTTGACTAAGATAGAGACTTCCAGGCATACATCAAAAAACTGCCTGAGTTACTTACCTCTGTACAAAATATCACCACCAAAATGCCTCTGTTTGAAGCTGGTGGATCAAAACAGCTTGTTCCTTCACAACCCAACCAAATACCCAAGAAGCCGAGGTCTATGGGAGTGTTAAAATACACATTTGTGAGGAACCCCGACAAGACAGCTCAAGTTGTCGCAAGTCGAACCTCATCCTTCATCCCAGTCGACACCCCCCAACCTCCATTAGCCATTGAACCGACAAGAAATGAGGAAGAAGAGAACATGGAAGAAATAAACCGAGAAATCAATGACCTATTCTCCAACATCCCAAAAGGTTCACCCCCACAAATTGAGGACCCAACACATGAACACATCCCCACCACTCCAATCACACCTGACCATTCACCATCACCACCACCACCCCCCAACCCAGAACCTCCGACTGAACCACCTCCAACTAAACCACCTGCACCTAAACCACCTTTACCACAACCATCAGTTCCAACAACATTTGTATCGTAAACCTCTACACAAAATCCACCAGATACACACCCAACTACAGAAATCATCCCACAGACCCAACCAGAATTTCCACCAATAGTTACAGATTAGCAACCAGACAATCCACTACCAGAAAATCAACTGCCAAAAAATCTAACTCTTACAGGTGCACAAGTACAGCAGCAAGCATAACAACAAAAGCACAAGAGGAGGAGAGACAGAAAGAAGAGGGACCATCATTCACAAGGGGCAATGGTCCACATTAGCTAGCTTGGGTCGACCACTGCAGTCGATGCAACAAAGCTGAAGGACGGAGAATTAGGACAAATCTTCGAAACTTTGCCTATCAAAGCAAAAACAAGAATCCAGACTAGACGTAAGGAGCTCAATGAAAATGAAAGGGAACAAGTCAAGTTCCTAATAAAATGCAGAAACTTGGCATAATCTGTGATACCAGGACCACTAGAGGTCGACACCGACAAGCCACTAGAAAAATCCTATCAATTGTTTGAAAGCGCAGTGTCGGCACTACATACATAGATGCAAAATACAAGAGAAGAGCAAAAAGAAGAAACAACTAGACTACTGATGCAGCAGCACACATCCTTTTTCGGAGCTTACAAAGTGCTTCAGGATCACATGGAGGAGTCAGTCATAATAGAAGGGGTACTGCGAGACTGGTCTGCTTATTACGGGCAAGTCTTCCTATCAAAACCCCAAATTTTCACAACAAATTAAAATTTTGAAATGACATAAAATGTTTACAGTCGCAGTTAGATAACTGCTAGTAGCTAATATAAGATATGAAAAAGACAAATAAAAGTAACCATTTAACTTTAACACATATAGATTAATGTTGTTTTAATTTTTATATGTGATGTAAGTAATCTGCATTCGATTATTTAGCTCTACTGATGGTTTGAATGCCAAGTAGGTGAGGAGTCATTTTCTAGTTGGGGCTTACTTAGCGACTGCTAACGTATCTGGATTTTCTGCATCTTTATAGGCTTGATAGGTAAATTTTGACCCAGTAAAATTTTGTTAAGGCGTTTTAACCAGATATACTTTTTTTAGCATAAAATATAATTCTAGAGTAAAAGTTCTGCTTAGAAGACTCATGATCTTGCAAGGCAAAGTAATGTTTCCTTATACTTGATTCATAAAAATTATTTTACTTAATATTTGCATCGTAGGAGTTATTAATGTCGCCCTACAGTTTGTCTCTTAACAGTGAGATCTTTAAGATAGATAAAAAGTCTCCTTCAAACTTTACTCTAACTGATTTCCAGTTCTTAAAAGAGCTCATGATGTTGTTTCTTAACTCTTCCTTGAACATAAGAGTTTAAATGCTATTATTATCATAATAATTAAAGCTCTACTTATCAATATAATTTTAGACCTAAGTACCTCAGAACATAAGCCTATTGTATACTTTTCAGCTCTGTTTCAATTAGGACTTAATTATGGTAAATTTATCAACTTAACATCACTTGTAATTTTATAAGATATCCTCTATAAGAAAGATCATCAAGTTGTGACTGGGATTCCCATTTCCTTTATGATTAACATCATGTGATGACTTCACATTACCTTACTATTTATTAAATGTAAAAGTAATGCAATGAAATCCTAGATAGTTTACTATCCTAAAAATTTTAGATTCTAACTTAACCTTGATCTAATTTGACTTAGAACTTGGTAAATATTATGGTGTTAAAAGTTCATGTACTTGTAGGATTTATATCCTACATCTAGTACTGTAGATCCCCTTTAAGAGTAGGAGTTATTCCTATGTATAAATATTACTATATCTATATACTCCTTATTATCTTAAACCTAATTCTTATTGTTTAACAATCATTGTTCATGATTATAAGACCAAATTAATAAAGGCATTATCAAGCTTGTTCAAGCTTCTACTAACCTCTTGATCTTTTCTTATAAGTTGGATTATAAAAGGTTAAAAGATCTTTGCTATCATAGCATCGAAAACATAAATAAAATCTTTGAGAAACAAGTGCCTCGACTCCATATGCAAATAGGCTCTTTACCCAAGCTATTTACAAGGTTTGAACATTATATTAATGATTGTAGAACACTTGTTCATCGTCAAGGCTTGAATTCATTTGGAAATGATATGATTTTGACTTGATGCGATAACACATTATTATTACATGCATAATGTATTTGTTTTAACAAATAATTGGGTTTGAATGATTGCAGTGGAGACTATACAATAACCCACTGTGATAAAGAAAAGATCTGAGTACATGTGGAACTCTCCTAGCCATGCAATACGAGATTTATAAGCCTTACCTCGCAACCCTAAACTTCATTGTTCAGCAAGGGTTTCAGTCTCTATTTTGTTGGGTTCACTGTGGCCATGATGCTCGCAGTTGCTTTCCTCCATCTCTACTGTCTGTGGATTTTTCTTTGAAGAGCTGTAGTTTAAAGTTAGAGATGTAAAGCCCTTGCTCATGAATGAGTTGGTTCTCCAATCAATCTTGTTGTGCATGAGGATAGTGTTATATAGTTTATAGTTTTGCAGTGTTGATGTCATGGTTTGGCCACTGTCACTGCTTGCTCTTACCTCAGTGGTCAAAGTGGTTGATAATCCGAACTTAGTTGCCTCCTTCTTAGGTGAATACGAGAGTTGTTGTGCTCATGGTATCGGTCTTCCTTCTTCTTGACCTCGGATTCCAACATTACAGGTAACCATTGTTTATTTAATAAGTTACAAGCTATGAAGAATTTACGATTCCAGTGCTACACCTGAGTTTTTAATTTATACTTTGAATTCCATCTTGTAGGTGACAGTTCGCATAACCCTTGGAAGGAAACACTTCCCAAATGGACCGGTGTTCAGTTTATGGTAAGCCCTAGCTACCAAATGGCTCTCCCTGCTTGTGCAGACCTTAGGGGAAAGTTTCCAGTTGGAAGAAGTCACGCCATGGTTGTTACCCAGTCTTGGGTTGTTGTTCTTCAGTTTACTAGTTTTGGTTTTTGTTTAAACCCTCACTTACAGCAGGGTAACTCCAGCTCAAGTCGTGATTTGTAAATGCTCGTTTTTCATGTTAAAAGGATTTTTACATAACTGTAGGTTTTGTTACATTGTTTGTATTTTGTTTATTAAACCCATGTCATGATATGGGTGCACCGGCTCAGAATTGGTTTTTGTACATTGCTTATGTTTAAAGCCTTTACAGCCTGTCAAGCAATACACAGGGTTTTTTTAAAGCATAAGGGTTTTCCTTTGAGCTCAAACTCAGTTATCTTAATGCTATTATGGTGTCTTTGTAAACTAGGGTTTTTACCCCATTCGACTGTGTAATAAAAATTTTACTGTCTATTATTTATTTTGCATGAGAATATTGTTAATGTCTTGAATACTGTCACTCAGTCATATTATAAAATTGTTTTACTTGAGGACTCAGAAATATCGAGTTAGGGTTTCCTGAATGAAAACCGTGGTTAAAATAATTCTTTCAATTTTATTTAAGTAGGTTTGTAAAACAAAAAAAATTTAAGTTAATATTATTATCTGTACCTAATGTAATTTCTTAAATTTGCATATGTATATATATTTTGTTATGGAGACTATAATCCAGTCTACAATAGTTTAATTTGTTTATTGATAAAGTTTCAATAGTAGAATTATAGCTTTACTATCTTTCTTTTATTAATCAAAGAAATTAAAAGAGGGTTTTGGCCCTGTAATTACTCTTCCTGTATAAACCTGTAATTACTCTTCCTGAACGCAGATCTGGGTTATACTCCATTGGTTGAGAATCATGAATCCATCAAGTCTAAAGACCCTGATTTTGAACAGGTTCATAATGAACATGTGCATGCTCCTCATTTTGGTAGCATTGGTGCATCTAAGTCTCAGAAGAGACAGCCTAAAGCCATCAAGAAGATAAATCCTGTTTTAATGACTTTGGGGGAAGATGTCCTTTTAAATGACATAGTTCTCACAAATGCTTTGACTTTGGTTGGGAGGTTTGGTCGGCGTAATTATAATTCTGATTCTCTTCATAGGTGGGCTGCAAAGGCTTGGAATGAGATTATCAGTACTGGTCCTGATATTTATATGCTTCCAAGGGGCTGGATAGCATTTAAATTTTCTTCAGTTGACGATGCTGATAGGATCCTAGCTGGAGTCTGGAAATGGGATAATGCTGGCCTTCTTATCAAGAGGTGGACCCCTTTATTTGATCCGCAAAAGGAAAGGTATGACCAGGTCCCTATATGGGTCAAACTCCCAAATTTACCTTTTGATTTCTGGTCTGCTTATTTCTTTAGGCATGTTGGGAATTCATTGGGAACCCATTTGGAAACTGATTTTACCTATTTACAAACTGGGGTTTGTTGCATAGGCCGGGTTCTTGTCCTATTAGATTTTCGTTTGGTTCTTCCTACTGAAGTGGTCATCAAAAAAGGTAACAGATATTTCTCTCAGCCTTTGGATTACCTGGGACTTCCCTTTAGATGTTTTAGATGTCATGGGTTTGGACATCTGGCAAATGATTGCTCTCTATCATTCAAAAAACATTCTTCCTCAAAAATTTGGAGAGTAAAAAAAGATGGGAATATGCCTATTGCTAAGGCAGGGATGTCTGTGGATGAAAACTTGGATAATTGGAGTGTCAAATCAGATGGGATTCAGTCTATTGCTAAGGCAGGGATGTCTATGGATGAAAACTTGGATAATTGGAGTGTCAAATCAGATGGGATTCAGTCTATTGCTAAGGCAGGGATGTCTGTGGATGAAAACTTGGATAATTGGAGTGTCAAATCAGATGGGATTCAGTCTTCTGCAAAGATTGGAAAGTCTATGGATGAGAATTTGGATATTCATCCCGTTTCTCTTGGTTTTGAACCTCTATCCAATATTAAACAGATAAGTATTTCTAACTCTATGGATGATAACATTCCATTTCTGAATCTTACTTCTAAGACCTTACTTTCTTCTGTTCCGAATTTATCTTTGAAGAAACTTGGGTTTGTATCTCCCTGTAAGGCTAATGTTAGTAAGGGGTATTTTCTTCGATCATGCACTAAATATATACAGGAGATATCTAGGCCTATCAAGGATAAACCTGGGAATTTTGAAGTTGATGAAGGTTTGATTGGGGATGTCAATGTATTGCATCATGATCTGAGAGATGTTGGGGCGCTTAGAGCTTTTGCCCTTAACCAAGTTCATCCATGATCCTTATGTCCTTAAATGTTAGGGGTTTGGCTAGTCTTCCCAAGAAACTAGCAGTTAAGAGACTTATTGATCTTCATTCTGTTGATGTTCTCTTTATTCAAGAAACAATGATCGAGGGGGGTGGTTTGGTTCAAGATTTGGAATTTATGATTCATGGATGGAAGTTCATCTCGGTGGATTATTTTGGTAGATCGGGCAGACTTATTGTTGGATGGAAGTCTTGTAATTTTCTTTTTCTTAATGCCTGGGCATTAAAAGCAGGGTTGTGTGCTGTCTTATTTTCTTTTGATTTACAAAAGGAATTAACCTTTGTTAATATTTATGCGCCCTATCTGGATAGGGAAACTTTCTGGAATAACCTGATCAAGTCAGATTGTCTCTTGTCTCCTTATTTAGTTTTTGGAGGTGATCTTAATTTCTCCTTGGGTCTCTCTGAAATTTGGGGGGTTCATGCTCAAGCTGATCCATTAGCGAATTTTTTCCAAAATCTGTTGGAGAGATTGGGGTTTGTTGACATCAACCCTTTGGTAGCTATTCCCACCTGGAGTAATCGCAGAGTTGGAGATGAGGGTATTTGTAAAAGATTGGATCGTCTTTTAGTCTCGGCTGATTTCCTAGATTGTGATTTTCTTCTTAAACAATGGATTGGGTGTGGAGTTGTTTCTGATCATCAACCTGTTTTTCTGCAAATTTCTACTCAGACTTCTAAGGCCCATACTCCTTTCAAGTTTAATGCAGCTTGGCTAGATCATACTGATTTGGTTGAAGCCTTAAAAGATTCTTGGGTTCTCTTTGATGATCGGTTGGCTTTATCTCCTGAGGCTCAATTTAGTGTGAATATTAAGCGCATTAAAGCAATTTATACTAAGTGGTCTCTGAATAAAAAAGCTTAGAACATAAAAGACTTGGTTGATATTGAATTTGAGTTGAAAATATTTCATGATAGTCATATTTCTGGTATTTTATCAGTGGTTGATAAAGATTTATTGATTGAGATTGAATCTCGCAAGCATGCTATTCTTCTTTTTCGGGAAAAGGAGGCTCGCCAGAAAAGTAGGGCTTTATGGTTGCACTGTGGTGATGATAATACCCCTTTCTTTCACAAATTTTCTGCTCATAGAAAATGCCGCAACTCGATCTGGAAACTTTATGATGATTCTGGAAATCTAGTGGAAGGATCTGAGGCTATAGCTGAGGCGGGGATTAAGCACTTTGAGAGCCTATTTAAATAAGATGTTGATCTCCATCTTCCAGAAATTGTTCTTAGTGCTGGTCAGTTCCCTTCTTCTATTTCTGCGGATGAAAATGCTGAGCTTATGCAGGCTATTACTCTTAAAGATATCAAGCATATCTTATCCATTAGCAAAAATGATAAGAGTCTTGGACCGGATGGTATTCCTGTTGAGGTGTACAGATGCTTGTTTGATGTTTTGGGTGAAGACCTCTTAAGGGTCATTGAATTGTCCAGGTTAAGTGGCAAGATCCCAGCTGTTTTTAACTCTACTTTTCTTGCTCTTATTCCTAAGGTCGATAGCCCTTCATATTTTGAGGATTTTAGGCCTATATCTTTGTGTAACTTTGTATACAAAATTATTGGTAAGATTATCTCGATCAGAATTAGAAAGGTCTTGAGTAGATATATTTCTGGTGAACAGTTTGGATTTTTGCCGGGAAGGCAGATTCACGATGCGGTAGGTGTCATTCAGGAGGGTATGCATTCTATGCATGTTAAATCCTTAAAAGCTGTCATGATTAAGATTGATCTATCTAAAGCATATGATCGAGTCAGCTGGGTTTATCTACGGGTTATTCTAGCAAAAATGGGTTTCGCAGGGAATTTTATAGCGTGGGTTATGAGCAGTCTTTCATCTGTCTCATTCTCTTTGCTCATCAATGGTGTTGCTACTAATTTTTTCAAATCTGGTAGGGGAATCAGGCAGGGGTGTCCATTAGCACCACTTTTGTTCCTTATTGTGGTTGAAGGCCTTGGGAGGGCTATTCTTCATGCAACACTCAGTGAGACTTATCATGGTTTATCCTTTGGTAATGAAATTGTATTAACTCATGTTCTTTTTGTGGATGACATTGTCATGGTTAATGATGGCTCTGAGCATTCTCTCTCTACTCTATATGATATTTTAATGCATTTCTGTAAGGCATCTAGGATGCAAATTAACAATAATAAATCTTCATTATACTACTCCTGTTTGGAAGATTCTAAAGTGATTACATTACAGAACATCTTCAGTTTTCCTGTTGCTAGAATTGAAACTGGCATGAAGTACCTTGGGTTTAATCTTAAACCATGCAGATATCTTATTAGGGATTGGGATTGGTTGATTATTAAAGTTGAACAAAGGATTCAGAATTGGAGCCTCCGTTGGTTGTCCAAAGGAGGAAATTTGGTATTGATTAAAGCTGTGTTAGAGGCCATTCCAATCTACTGGATGCATTTTTGGGTTCCTATGGGTGTCATAGACAAAATCAGAAAGCTCTGCTTTAACTTTCTTAAGCTCTTCTTTAACTTTCTTTGGGCTGGTAAATAGAACTCTTCCGGTTTACCCTGGATATCTTGGAAGTCTCTTGCTTTGCCTAAATCTTTGGGTGGTTGGGGACTTAAGGTTCCTGTATTATTTTCCAAGGCTCTTGCAGCAAAGAAGGTTTGGGATATCATTCATGGTTCGGGTTTATGGGTTAAGATAGCTTTTCAGAAATATATTTATCCAATGAATAAACTAGAATGGATTAGATCTTCTGTTAAAAAGAAAAAGAACATTTCAATTAGCTGGAAAGCTGTACTTTGGGCATTTGACCTTATTGGGAATTTTCTGGTTTGGAAGGTTAGTTCTAGCAATGTTGTTCGTATTGGTTTAGATCTGTGGATTGGATGTAAATGGAGACATGCTCTTCCTATTCCTATGATAGATAGATTACATATGGCTGGTTATCATTTTCTCTCTGATATTGGAATTCATGGTATGTCTGTTTTAATGTCACAAGATTGGTTATCTGCAGATATCTTGGGTTTTATTGATCCACTTGAGATTGCTACTTGGAATGGATATATTGCCATTCTCAAGTCTAGCCATGTTAGACTTCTATTGCAGATGACTGTCTCATCTGGCATTTATCTAAAACAGGTAAGTATTCTCCTAAAATGGGATATACTGAACTTATTAATAGAGTAGTGGAACCGATTTGGTGGTAGAAGGTATTATGGAAGATGAAGTGTCTACTAAAAACAAAAAAATTTAGTTGGTTTCTTCTCTCAGGTAAAGCATTGACCTGGGATGTTCTCTGCATGAGAGGTAGAGAAGGTCCTGGTAGGTGTTTCTTATGCAAGTAGAACTGTGAATCCAATTTTCACATTGCAGTAGACTACCCATTTACTCAATCTGTTTGGTTACTTATTGAGGATCATTTGAATCTCAATAATATTTGGAATGGTGATTCCCTGTCTGACTGCTTTAAAAACTGGTGTTTGTTATCAGATGTGACACTTTTCAAATCTTTACCTCTCATTGTTCTCTGGTTCATTTGGAAAGCAAGAACTAGATCTTGCTTTGAGGATCTTGACTCAACTCCTGCACAGATATCAAGCTATAGTTTGGGTATGTTGAAGAATTTACCTCAGTCTTTATCTGTGGTCTCTATCAGATCAATATTTGTAGAAGAAATTGATCATTCTTATGCTTGGGGTTACTTTGATGGATCTGCTGCTGGGGATCCAATGATTTGTGGGGCAGGAGGTATCTTGTTCATATCTGATAGGCATCATATTTCTTTCAAAGCAGGTTTAGGCTTAGGTACAAACAATTTTGCAGAATTATGTGCTCTTAAGCTTCTCCTTAGATTGGCTCGGATGCATAATATGGATAAAATTCAAGCTTTTGGGGATTCCCAATTAGTTATTAATTGGGCATCTGGTAAGTATCATTTACAAAATATTGAACTAGCCATGATTCTTCAAGATGTTCGCTATCTTTCTGACAGTCTGAATTATGTGTCTTTCATAAACATTTACAGGGAAAGAAATTTCAAAGCAGATTCTTTGGCTAAAGTAGGTGGCAGTTTACTTGAAGGTTATTGGAGTACATGTGAACAGAGAGAGGCATAAACCATTGAAACTTTTCAGGTTTTCTAATATTGCAGTGTGCTGTCTATTCCTTGCAGTTTTGTTGGACTGTTATTTTTTATGGTGGCAACTTGCATATTTCTGACAGATTGCTGTTTCTTTTGGAGAGTTAAATGCTTGCGCATTTCTGGAATGTTCTACTTTGATATGATGCCGTGGCTGATATTCTTATGCATATTTTTTGCATTTGGTGATCTCAAGCAATATTCTTAGAGCTTGACCTGCGAGTTGTTTGGCCTCTTTCTTATATGGTTCTGAAAGGATTTGGATATGTTTATTTACTTCTTTGGATGGCCTAGAATTGGCCAGTTTCTGGCTGCTGATTTTTTGATCAGCTATTGTCTTATCACTCTTTTATGAGACTACATCAGCAGGCTAGTTTTGCTCTGATTTTATGCTTTTGATCACCTGACTCAGTTGATCTGACCTGATTTAATCAGGAATAATGAAATAAGTCTACTATGATCAGACTTAATTTGTGCGTGGAATTTTATTTTTTCTGCTGAAACGTTTTTGGTGAACATTATGATCATTTGATGATATATTGTATGTTATGACAACCTTACAGTTGGAATAATTTTGGATATGGATAGTGGAATTTGTGCTCCTTCTTAGGCAAACTTTTGTAATCAACAACTTCTCAGTTGATTTTTGTATAATGGACTATGAGGGCCATCTGCTGAATGTGAATAAAATTTACGATTTTTTCTTTGGAAAAAAAAAAACCTGTCAATAATTTCAGAACAGTTCTTACATAAATATGTATTTCATTTATGAATTTGTTATTTATCATATTCTTATTGTTTAATTTACTAAAGTTGACTAGTTGAAAGTACTCAGAACTCAACTTCTGTGACTTAGTTAGTTTGTTCTTTATATTTAAATATTTAGTAATATACTACGTGCTTATTAATAAATATTAGACTTAGTTGAGTGAATATTTATTAGTAAATAAGCTATACGAATAGTATTTGTATCCTTAATGAATTGAATGTAAACCAGTAGTTTAACTACAATTCTTTCATTGTATAAGCAACTGGTATTTAAATAAACATAAGAAAATAAATATACAACATAACACTGTTTACCTTCCTGCATATTTTAATTCGAAAATAAAAGTATAATATACTATGTATAAACATGTCATATTAACTATTAGTGTATCCTCTTAACAAAATAATTCTTCTACCTGTAATGGAATACTGCTATTTCATTATCAATACATTTACATAAACAAAGAACATAGATAACTAGGTTAAATACCTAAATACTACAACACATTACTTTGCTATTATGAAATGCATTTTAAATCTATTCATTTCAGTTTCTTCTCATTTCCTTCATCTAATTTAAATACACTGCATGTGCTGGAGTACGGTCTGGTCCTTCCGAATGTGGAAAAACACAGGTTAGAATTATTTTCCATCCATTTCAGATTCAATATTTCAATAAACTAAAATATTACTAACTCTAACAGTTCACAACTAAACATTTAACATTCATCAATCAGTCAGACTCGTATTTAACCATCTAACACAGTAAAAAAAAAGACTGTAGAACCTGATTAAGCTGGACAACAACAGCGTTAGGAGGTCGTTCCTCCCTACCAACTCCTAGAGAGCTCTCAAACAATGCTTCCTTAGGACCCTCAAGCTTGTTCCTGGTCTTTTGGCTGAGAACTGGTGGATCAAGCAAACAACATACTAGTCCAATAACTTAGTAAATATTCTGCACTCAGCAGTAAGATCCTTTAGCTGAAAAGATGCACTAGATCACTTAGCAGTAAATCCCTCAAACTCTTTCCACAAATTCCCTTGCCATTGAATTTCTGCACTCACATTGACCTGAATTATCACTTCTCTAGAATGAGCAGCCTCAGCTCTCTTCAATGAGCATTTTTATAAAGATTTCCTAGGTCTTTTGGGTCAGTTGTCATTAATTGAGCCACCTGCTCTGATCCCACTTTCTTGGGGTATCATGACCCCAAATGTAGGAAGGTTGCCACCTGCAACAGTCGGAAGTGTTTGAGGATGCTGCCACATGTCTGTTTGCTCTCCACCCAGTCTCCTCCACCAACTTGACCAGTAAACACTCTTTTAACAGCTCTCCTAAGCTATTGTCTCCACTTTTATTTATTTATAATTAAAATATTCAGAATTACATTCAATATCCTTGACTCTGTTGAGTCATTAATTACAACTTAGCATAAAATTTAACATATTGTCTTTAAATAAAATCAAATAATATAATATTATTTTTGCAAAATTGGGGCATGTGACATACACACCCCCTTAGAACATAACATCATCCTCAATGTTATTTATTCTTCATCCTTAGAATTCCCCTGGAAAATAATTGGATATGCATCTCACATATTGATTTCCAATTCCCAGGTGGCTTCCTCTCGACTAAGGTGCTTCCATTGCACCTTCACCTATCCAATGGTGCGGTTCCGAAGTGTGATCTCCCTCCACCCGAGGATACAGTCCAGTTCCACCAGAAAATATTCTTCTAGTTCCACCTATACATCATTCCAGTTAACAACATGAGTAGCATCATGAACATATTTCTTTAATACAGAAATGTGAAAAACATTATGTACTCTTAAATTTGGTGGTAATGCTAATTGATAAGCTACTTGTCCAATCTTGGACAAAATTTCAAATGGACCACAGTAACGAGGTGCTAGTTTTGCATAACTCCCCAATCTCAGAGAGCTCTTTTTGGGCCTTACCTTGATGAACACATGCTCTCCTACCTGAAACTCCTTTGGAGTTCTTTTTAAGTCTGCTTGACTTTTCTGCCGATCCTGTACAACTTTCAGATTACCTTGCACCTGTTTTACAATTTCTTCCATTTCCTTTAACAATTCAGGACCTAATACTAATCTATCCACCGGATTACTCCAAGAGATAGGATTATTACATTTCCATTCATACAAAATTTCGAAAGGACTAAATCTGGCTGATGTTTCATAATTATTATTATAAGCAAATTCTACCAGATGCAAATAATCCTCCCATTTACCTGGCTGGTCTTTCACATACATTCTTAATAAATCTTCCAGTACTTGGTTTACCCTTTCAGTTTGTCCATCTGTTTGAGGATTGAAAGAAGTACTAAAATTTAATGTAGTGTTTAATCCTTTAAATAGAGACTTCCAAAATTTACCTATAAATTTAGGATCTCTATCTGAGATGATGACTTTTGGTATTCCATGCAGTTGAAAAATCTGTTTTACAAAGATATCAGCTATGTTTGTAGCTTTATATGTAGTTTAAACAGGTATAAAGTGAGATTATTTAATTAACTTATCGAATAGAGTCATTTAAATTCTGATTTCTAGGCATTCCAGTAACAAAATCAAGACTAATTATCTCCCATTTCTAGCTAGGAATGGGTAATGGCTGAAGTAATCCAGCTGGGTGTTGATGATCAGTTTTCACCTACTGACATTCAAAACACTTAGCAATATATTCTGCTACTTCAGTCTTCATATTTGGCCAAAAATATTTTTTTCTTAACATAGTTATAGTCTTTTGATAGCCTGGATGACCTGAGTATGGAGTTTTATGAATTCCATCCAAAATTAACAGCTTAACTTTAGGTACATTAGGTACATACATTTTGTCTTTATATAGTAAAATTTCTTTTGCATTCAAACTGTACCCTTTACTTAAGCTTTCTATTGGATTTTATTTAGTTTTAGCTTGTAAATTTTGGTAAATTTCATCTTGTTCTATTCCTACTTTAAGCTGTTTATCCAAATCTATAGCATAAGTGCTGATAGCTGCTGCAAAATTCAGCCTTGCATTCCTACTTAATGCATCAACAACTTTATTTTCTTTACCTTTTATATGTTGAATTTCAAAATCATACTCACTTAAGAAATCTAGCCACCTAGCTTGTCTGGCATTTAGATTAAGCTGATCTAACAAATACTTCAATTCTTTATTATCAGTCATTAAAATAAATTTTCTGCCAATTAGGTGATGTCGCCACATTTTTAGAGCATGTATAACAACTGCTAATTCCAGATCATAAGTGGCATAATTATTTTCATGAATTTTTAATTTTCTAGACTCATAGGCAATAACATGCCCTTATTGAGTCAAAACACCGCCTAAGCCATCATTACAGGTGTCAGTGCACACTACAAATTCTTTATTAGGATCAACTATTCTTAAAATAGGTGCGCTGGTTAATAAATTTTTTAACTTTTTAAAGCTTTCTTCGCATTTCTGGTTCCAATGAAACTTCTTTCCTTTCTTCTGCAAAGAAGTTATCGGATTTGCAATCTTCGAAAAACCTTCAATGAACCTCCGGTAGTACCCGGTAATGCCCATGAAAGGTCGAACATCCGTTACATCCTTAGGAACCGGCCAATCTTCGATTGCTTTTATCTTTTCAGGATATACTTAAATCCCTTCATTGGTCACCACATGACCTAAATACTGAATCTTATCCTTGAAGAAATCACACTTACTAAACTTTGCAAAGAGTTGATGATCTCCTAACTCTTGCAAAACAATTTTTAAATGTTCTTTGAGTTCTTCTTCAGTTTTTGAGTAGATTAAAATGTCATCGATAAAAACGACTACAAACTTATCTAATTACTTATGCATAACGTTGTTCATTAAACACTCGAAAACAACTGGGGCATTAGTAAGCCCGAATGGCATGACGACAAACTCATAATGGCCATATCTAGTTCTGAAAGCTGTCTTAAAGATGTCTTCATCTTTAATTCTAACTTGATGATATCCATACCTTAAATTTATTTTCAAAAACATTGTGGCTCCATGTAGTTGATCAAATAGATCATCTATGAGGGGCAACTGGTATATATTTTTAATGGTCATCTTATTCAACTGACGGTAATATATGCAAAGTCGCATGGTTCCGTCCTTTTTCTTAACGAAGATGATAGGTGCCCCTAGGGAGACACACTAGGTTGAATATACTTTTTATCAATTAGTTCTTTTAATTGAGACTTTAATTCATTAAGTTCAAGTATGTTCATTCGATAAGCGGCCTTTGAGATAGGTACTGCACCAGGTACCAACTCAATGGTAAAATCCAGCTCCCTTTTCGGAGGTAGTCCCAAAATTTCTTCAGGAAATACATCAACATATTCTCTTAAGAGTGGTATGTCTTCCAATTTTAATTTATCTGTCTTAATTAGACTCTCCTCATTAGTTATTGTTATGGAATAAGCTTTACATCCCTTCCTAATAGCTCTCTTAAGCTGTAGAGCAGAAATCTGCCTTATGGTGGTTTTTCTAGGGATTCCTTTTACACTTACTGGTTTTCCATCACTGTTTAAACATGTGAAGGTTTTATCATAACAATTTAAAATTACCCTATGGTGTTCTAACTAGTCCATACTAATCAGTAGATCATAAGAACCAAGAGGAAATACATTAAGCTTTACAACAGTTTCAAAATTATCCATAACTACTACACACTCTTTTACAAAACAAGTTACCTTTCTTTTAGCACCAGTGGCTAACTGAACCAACCAAGAATTCTTAAATTTTTCAACAAGTAAATTACATTTTTCTACCATTTTAGGTGCAATATAACTGAAACTAGCTCCTGGATGAATCAGAATAGTTATAGGGGTTTGATTTATCATACCTTCTACTTCCACCATGGAAGTTTGATATTCTGCTTGATGATTCTCTAAGGTTTCATTGATTCTGGGCATGGTTCTTGCTAATTCCCCAACAGTCATCTCCTCCTGTATGGTATGAATATTGCTAACAGTCTTTCTCCGATTAGGACAGACTGAACAATAGTGTGGGCCATTACACTCCCAGCACTCTATAGGTTCTTTGCGCTCAAATTTCTTGGTATAATTACCATGGTTATTAGCAAATTTTTTACCCTTGGAATTATTCTGATTGTTTGGAGAATTATTCTTATTTCCTTGGAAGTTCTTATTATTAGGATAATTTATGCCTTATTGTTCTTAGAATTTCTGTTGGGCACAAAATTCTTCTTCTTTTGTTCATACTGGTTATTATTTTTCTTGGCTTTCTAGTTGGCCAAGCTTTCCTTCTTCCAATTCTATTCAAAATAGAAGTTAGCTTTCCTCATAGCTTCTTCCAGAGTATTTGGATTGTCATATTCAATATTGTCCTTAATATGATAAGGTAGACAACTAAGGAATCGTTGTACCTTTGGTTTCTCATCTACAAGATATGGCACATACCTAAGTAGACTTAAAAATTTATTGTTCAGATCTTTCATTGTCATTGATCCTAATTTAAGCTCATAAAATTCTTTTGCTCTCTCTTCATAGTATTTGTCAGACAGAAATTTCTTTTTAAAATACCTCTTAAAGGTACTCCAGTTTACATTCTTCTCTTTTATTCCCTTAACTCTCTTCAAGTCCTGCCCCCAAATGTCAGCCTTTCCTGAGAGGTTGTAGATAGCCATTCTAGCCTTTAACTCGTTAGAATAATTATATATTTGGAAGTACTTTTTCATCCCAGATAACCAAGATTCTGCTTCCTCCCCCTTCTCAGTCTCTCCATTGAATGTTAGTGGTTTTATCTTTTTGAATTCCCCAGAAAGTTCCTCATAAGGTTTGTATTTCCTCTTTTTAGTGTAATTATTATCATCACTACTATCACTAGTAGAATGGTAATTTCGTTGTTCACCAAACACCTATAAAGATGAACTACTTTCATATTTAGTATGTTTCATATTTTTAAATTTACATTGATGACTTGTATCTTATGATTCAGTTCTTCTATCCCTACCCTCAATTTGAAACTTTTCAGTTAGGATCTAATTCAGCTCCTCCTAAGCCCTCAGAATCCTTTCATTCTCTCACTTTACAGATTCCATTTCATATTTTAGGTCTTTTACAGTTTGTAACAGTTCTGAGGAATTGGTAGTTAAATCCTTTGGTATAGGATCTCTTGGTAAGTTTCCTGGTTCAGTAACTGGAGATTCCTCCTCTGCATATTCTTCCAGCCTTTCCATACCTGTTTGTTAAACTTTAGAAAACAATTTCTCTGTTGAATAACATTTAAAAAGAAATACATCAGCATAATAATTCAATTTATTGTTTCATAAAAGCTAGTTGGGCTTCATCAAGGCCTAGTGTTTGAACCTTGTGCTCTGATACCACATGTCAAAACCACAAATTTTCACAAAAATTTAAAATTTTGAGATGACATAAAATTTTTACAGTCGCAGTTAGATAACTGCTAGGAGCTAATATAAGATATGAAAAAGACAAATAAAAGTAACCATTTAACTTTAACACATATAGATTAATGTTGTTTTAATTTTTATATGTGATGTAAGTAATCTGCATTCGATTATTTAGCTCTACTGATGGTTTGAATGCCAAGTAGGTGAGGAGTCTTTTTCTAGTTGGGTCTTACTTAGCGACTGCTAATGTATCTGGATTTTCTGCATCTTTATAGGCTTGATAGGTAAATTTTGACCCAGTAAAATTTTGTTAAGGCGTTTTAACCAGATATACTTTTTTTAGCATAAAATATAATTCTAGAGTAAAAGTTCTGCTTAGAAGACTCATGGTCTTGCAAGGTAAAGTAATGTTTCCTTATAATTGATTCATACAAATTATTTTACTTAATCTTTGCATCGTAGAGGTTATTAATGTCGCCCTACAGTTTGTCTCTTAAGAGTGAGATCTTTAAGATAGATAAAAAGTATCCTTCAAACTTTAACTGATTTCCAGTTCTTAAAAGAGCTCGTGATGTTGTTTCTTAACTCTTCCTTGAAATTAAGAGTTTAAATGCTATTATTATCATAATAATTAAAGTGGTGCTTATGATTATAATTTTAGACCTAAGTCCCTCAGAACATAAGCCTATTGTATACTTTTCAGCTTTGTTTCAATTAGGAATTAATTATGGTAAATTTATCAACTTAACATCACTTGTAATTTTATAAGATATCCTCTATAAGAAAGATCGTCAATTTGTGACTGGGATTCCCATTTCCTTTACGATTAACATCATGCGATGACTTCACATTACCTTACTATTTATTAAATGTAAAAGTAATGCAATGAAATCCTATATAGTTTACTATCCTAAACTTTTTAGATTCTAACTTAACCTTGATCTAATTTGACTTAGAACTTGGTAAATATTATGGTGTTCAAAGTTCATGTACTTGTAGGATTTATATCCTACATCTAGTACTGTAGATCCCCTTTAAGAGTATGAGTTATTCTTGTGTATAAATATTACTATATCTATATACTCCTTATTATCTTAAACCTAATTCTTATTGTTTAACAATCATTGTTCGTGATTATAAGACCAAATTAATAAAGGCATTATCAAGCTTGTTCAAGCTTCTACTAACCTCTTGATATTTTCTTATAAGTTGGATTATAAAAGGTTAAAATATCTTTGCTATCATAGCATCGAAAACATAAATAAAATATATGAGAAACAAGTGCCTCAACTCCATATCAAAATAGGATCTTTACCCAAGCTATTTACAAGGTTTAAACATTATATTGACGATGGTAGAACACTTGTTCATCATCGAGGCCTGAATTCATTTGGAA
This sequence comes from Pseudotsuga menziesii, assembly GCA_001517045.1. NCBI lineage: Eukaryota > Viridiplantae > Streptophyta > Pinopsida > Pinales > Pinaceae > Pseudotsuga > Pseudotsuga menziesii. The sequence continues at coordinate 128,446 of LPNX010425068.1, forward strand.
ATGATATTATTTTGACTTGATGCGATAACACATTATTATTACATGCATAATGTATTTGTTTTAACAAATAATTGGGTTCAAATTATTGTAGTGGAGACTATACAATAACCCACCATGATAAAGAAAATATCTGAGTACACATGGAACTCTCATCGCCATGCAATGCGAGATTTATAATCCCTACCTCGCAACCCTAAAATTCATTGTTCAACAAGGGTTTCGGTCTTTGTTTCGTTGGGTTCACTGCGGCCATGATGATCGCAGTTGCCTGCCTCCAGCTCCAATGTCTGTGCATTTTTCTTTGAAGAGCTGTAGTTTAAAGTTAGAGATGTAAAACCCTTTCTCATGAATGAGTTGGTTTTGCAATCAATCTTGTTGTGCATGAGGATAGTGTTATATAGTTGATAGTTGTGCAGTGTTGATGTCATGGTTTGGCCACTGTCACTGCTTACTCTTACCTCAGTGGTCAAAGTGGTTGATAATATGAACTCAGTTGCCTCCTTCTTAGGTGAATATGAGAGTTGGTGTGCTCGTGGTATCGGTCTGCCTTCTTCTTGACCTTAGATTCCAACATTATAGGTAACCATCATTTATTTAATAAGTTACAAGCTATGAAGAATTTACGATTTCAGTGCTACACCCAAGTTTTTAATTTATAGTTTAAATTCCATCTTGCAGGTGATAGTTCACATAACCCTTGGAAGGAAACACTTCCCAAATGGACCGGCGTTGAGTCTACGGTAAGCCTTGGTTACCAAATGGCTCTCCTTGCTTTTGCAGACCTTAGGAGAAAGTTTCCAGTTGGAAGAAGTTATGGCATGGTTGTTACCTAGCCTTGGGTTGGGTTGTTGTTCTTCAGTTTACTAGTTTTGGTTTTTGTTTAAACCCTCGCTTAAAGCAGGGTAACTCTAGCTCAAGCCGTGACTTGTAAATGCTTGTTTTTCATGTTAAAAGGGGTTTTACATAACTGTAGGTTTTATTACACAGTTTGTATTTTTTTTATTAAACCCATGTCATGATATGGGTGCACCGGCTTAGAGTTGGTTTTTGTACATTGCTTATGTTTAAAGCCTTTATGGCCTCTCAAGCAATACACAAGGTTTTTTTTAAAGCATAAGGGTTTTCCTTTGAGCTCGGACTCAGTTATCTTAATGCTCTTATGGTGCCTCTGTAAACTAGGGCTTTTACCCCATTCGACTGTGTAATAAAAATTTTACTGTCTATTATTTATTTTGCATGAGAATATTGTTAATGTCTTGAAGACTATCACTCAGTCATATTATAAAATTGTTTTACTTGCAGACTCAGAAATATCGAGCTAGGGTTTCCTGAATGAAACCTGTGTTTAAAATAATTCTTTCAATTTTATTTAAGTAGGTTTGTAAAACAAAAAGTGTTTAAGTTAATATTATTATCTGTACCTAATGTAACTTCTTAAATTTTCATCTGTATATATATATTATTATGAAGACTATAATCCAGTCTACAATAGTTTAATTTGTTCGTTGATAAAGTTTCAATAGTAAAATTATAGCTTTACTGTCTTTCTTTTATTAATCAAAGAAATTAAAAGAGGGTTTTGGCGTTGTAATTACTCTTCCTATATAAACCTGACAATATTTTCAGAACAGTTCTTACATAAATATGTATTTCATTTATGAATTTGTTATTTATCATATTCTTATTGTTTAATTTACTAAAGTTGACTAGTTGAAAGTACTCAGAACTCAGCTTCTGTGACTTAGTTAGTTTGTTCTTTATATTTAAATATTTAGTAATATACTACGTGCTTATTAATAAATATTAGACTTAGTTGAGTGAATATTTATTAGTAAATAAGCTATAAGAATAGTATTTGTATCCTTAATGAACTGAATGTAAACCAGTAGTTTAACTACAATTATTTCATCGTATAAGCAACTGGTATTTAAATAAACATAAGAAAATAAATATACAACATAACATTGTTTACCTTCCTGCATATTTTAATTTGAAAATAAAAGTATAATATATTGTGTATAAACATGTCATATTAACTATTAGTGTATCCTGTTAACATAATAATTATTCTACCTGTAATGGAATACTGCTATTTCATTATCAGTACATTTACATAAACAAAGAACATAGATAACCGGGTTAAATACCTAAATACTGCAATACATTACTTTGCTATTATGAAATGCATTTTAAATATGTTCATTCCAGTTTCTTCTCATTTCCTTCATCTAATTTAAATACACTACCTATGCTGGAGTACGGTCTGGTCCTTCCAGATGTGAAAAAACACAGGTTAGAATTATTTTCCATCTATTTCAGATTCAATCTTTCAATAAACTAAAATATTACTAACTCTAACAGTTCACAACTAAACATTTAACATTCATCAATCAGTCAGACTCATATTTAACCATCTAACACAGTAAAAAAAAAGACTGTAGAACCTGATTAAGCTAGACAACAATAGCATTAGGAGGCCGTTCATCCCTACCAACTCCTGGAGAGCACTCAAACAACGCTTTCTTAGGACCCCCGAGCCTGTTCCTGATCTTTTCGCTGAGAACTAGTGAAGCAAGCAAACAACAGACTACTCCACTGACTCAATAAATATTCTACACTCAGTAGTAAGATCCTTCAGCTGAAAATCTACACTAGATCACTTAGCAGTAAATCCCTCAAACTCTTTCCACAAATTCCCTTGCCATTGAATTTCTCTGAAGTACATTCACTTGGATGATCACTTCTATAGAATGAGTAGCCTCAGCGCTCTTCAATGGGAATTTTTATTAAGATTGCCTAGGTCTTTTGGGTTAGTTGTCATTAATTGAGCCACCTGCTCTGATCCCACTTTCTTGGGGGATCATGACCCCAAATGTAGGGAGGTTACCCCCTGCAACAGTTGGAAGTGTTTGAGGATGCTGCCACATGTATGTTTGCTCTCCACCTAGTCTCCTCCACCAACTTGACCAGTAAACAATCTTTTAATAGCTCTCCTAAGCTATTGTCTCCACTTTTATTTATTTATAATTAAAATATTCAGAATTACATTCAATATCCTTGACTTTGTTGAGTCATCAATTACAACTTAGAATAAAATTTAACATATTATATTTAAATAAAATCAAATAAGATAATATTATTTTTGCAAAATTGGGGCATGTGACACTTCCAGCAGACACGACAGACCCGACAAGAAATCCAGGCACTGGAGAAGAGAAAGAGCATGAAAGAAGCACTGAGAAGCACTATCGAAGATCAAATCATGCTTGAAACAGCCAAACTGTAGAAGCTCGAGAGACAAGCACACCAGTGGAAACAATAGGAAATTTCAAGCTTGGACAAATTAGACACCATCTGTCCACAGATGAAAAGACTTCTGGAGACAACAAAAGAAAAATACCAGTTTTTGGGTCCCGACATGGAAAGGATAGAAGACCTTTCCATTCAAGAGAAGATGTCAACGCTATAAAGCCTTACAACATTAACCATCGGCATCCAGAAAGTATTGCAAAATGGGACAGAATTCCAACATCAGCTGACTATGACAGTAGAAGCAGTTGTCGAAGTCTGTGTACAGAAACGACCAACCATCCGACTTCACAGCCCATAAAATATAAACAAACAAATAAGTACTTTAGACAGCCAATTATTTTTTTTGTTGAGTACCTCCCTTGTTTCTTCGGGATGAAGAACAATTTTGTTCATGGGGGAGATGTTGGAGGAGCTAGTTGGTAAGCCGACTAAAGTCAATTAGCCGACTAATATAATCAACCAACTAATTAGAGATTAGGTTGGACACCTAAGGTCGTGTTGGTTGACCGACTCGACAGGTAGTTATTTGTAACTGTTTGTAAATGATATATATTAGGCTATTGAGCCAGATGAGAACTTGGTTCAGTTATGTTTATTGTATGGACTCTTTTACTATAATATAATCTGTTATTCCTACATCTGTATTCTTGTCTCTTGTCTGTGATATGGACTCTTTTACTATAATATAATCTGTTATTCCTACATCTGTGTTATTATTGGTAACCCTCTGTGATCCACGAGATTACAATAGTTACCTCAAAAAATAGCACCCTCCCACAACCAATGATCTGTGGACTAGATATGTAGACCTAGTGGACCTAGTGCACTCGTTGTTATGATTGACAACTTTTCAAGGAGGTACACTTAATGTCACATCAATGTAACCCTGTTTCTCTTGAGGACTTCCTCCTTCGGTCATGGGAGGTTACCTAGAACAAGGTACAAATAGAACTATAAGAAACACAATAGAATACACTTCTATCCCTTCAAAACCTTCCCATGATTAATAGACTAGTGCCTATTAGAGTCAATGAAAGATATGCAAAAAATGCTTCTTGACTTGGAAGGTTATTCTGCAATGATGAATATGTAATACGATTATGTTATTTTCTGCAGTGCAAACCAATAAGATAAAACATGAAATATATCACAAATTAACCGCACAAATCACACAAAATTTACCTTCTAATGATCTCCAACCAAGGCATATGCAACCCCCCCTAGGGAGAACTTGCTTGGGAAAGGCTAGGGATGCTTTAGGGGTGTTTTTTTTCTTTAGGCCTGAATTTTTTTGTATTTAAGATGAACCAACAATATTTTTGGCCTAAAATATTCCTAGGGTCACCCCGAGTGACCTAGGATTTGAACAAATTTTCCTCTAACCCCCTAGGGCATGAATTGTTTTTTCAAAATTGACCTACAATAATACCACAACAAGATGTGCAGCTAAACCTAGGGGATGACATCACCTTACCCTAAAATTATATCGCCTCTTTTAGGGCTAAAAATTGACTTTTTTGCAAGATTTCTCAACTTTTTTTAATTTTCTCAATATTTTGTCAAATGAGGAGGCTAGATTTATTTGTATTTGTTTTTAGGTGAAATTAACATCCTTATTAGGTCGACCTACCTAAAATGACTTCAAATACATTTTTAGGGTTTACACCTATATTCTAGCGATTAAACCTCATAAAAATAAAATAATGAAAAAAATGGTGAAGTGATGCAACACGATGAAACATTGATCTTGGAAGGAGGACATCATGCTCCAACTAAACCCAATGAATTTCCTTTTCCCTCAACACCTTCCTAATTAAGGTGGTATGACCTCTTCAAAATGATGATGTCATCATCAATTTGGCATGCTTGAGCTAAGACGAGGATTAGCTAATACATGCAAAAATTAGGTCCAAGTGGGAAATAATGCATTAGAGAAAATTTCAACTCAAACTGGGCCTCCTAAAAAAAATTAATAAAATAATAGTTAAAATAATCAAATAATATTTATTAATTTTGGAGGAAGAAAAGAAAAAAACTACTTTTTTGTTTGTATTTTCGACATATATGCTTGTGTGTTTACTCAAATTTCGATATGGAGAGCTCGTTGGATGCAGAATTAAATTCTGCATCCAATGAGTACCCACTCGACATACTTTTGGTGGACCCTTATACCCCAAAAACAAGAAATACCTAAAAACCTGTGATGATCACATCATCATCACGTTTTTTCAGGTATTTCTTGTTTTTGGGGTAGCGAAGTCCGTCAAAAGTATGTCAAGTGGGTCTCGTTGGATGCGGAATTTAATTTCACATCCAACGATCTCTCCCAATCAAAATTTGAGGAAAAACACAGTGAGATATGTCGAAAATACAAACAAAAAAATAGTTTTTTTTATGATACCTATCCCCAAATTTATATTAAAAAGGTCTTTAAGACCTATACGGTATTTCAAATTTAAAGCAATTTCATTGGCTAACACATGATGACATGGAATTTGAATTAGAGTTAAAAGGCCCATTTTGAGTTGAAATTTCCTCTAATGAAGTGTTCTAAGACAAGTATGATAACCCTTACACACACAATCACCTTTACAAAGCATAAACACAAGTGTGGTTAGGAGCTTTGTTATCACAATTTATGCAGTGACCTATAAATTATGATCCTCTCCAGGATGTCAGAGAGGTACAATCACTAAGAACATGATACCTAAGGAAACCTAAATTACAAAATATGACAATTTTCTCTTTGGATAGCTATATTATCTCTTAGGATTCTTAATCCATCAAGGTGAACTAGACTATCCACGAGAGGTGTATTGAGTCTAGCTTGAAAAATAGAACTTGTTTAGGCTACAAGGAAATAATGAATATAATCAATCAAATGATGAAGAATACCATGTGAACTGCTACCTAAACTTAAATGATGTGACTACTAATATTTATTAGTTAGATTGACTAGGTGTTTAGCTGGGTGATTTATGCAATCTAATTAAAGACAATTTCTCAATAGTTAAATTTAGATCTAAAATCTAGGAATTGATGCTAGGGATAAAATAATTGCAATTCATCTTCCTCAAGGGATTTATCAAATGCTTAGGAATTAACCCATATGGGATATGGAATGTGTTCCAAAAAAAATCTAACTCAAAGACACTTGATACACACACAATATCAATCACACACAACATGCAATAGCAATATGTCAAGCATGCTAGGGGAAATCGACCCAAAACCTCTTGGAGCGAATTGATATGTAGATTAGTTCCTTAGTTCTGGGGTTAACAGGGCCAAGATGAAGTTGCTATGGCTATATTTTTTTCCCCAAATTAAAAATAAAATATACACAAGTGGAAAATTGGCCTAATAAAACTAAACATGCACGTCCCAATTTTTTTTGAAAGGTTGATTTTACTTTTAATTTGACAAGTTATTTTCAAAGTGTTTATATCAAATAATTTGGACACTTACCTTTAGATAGAGAAGTGAATTGAGTTTGTTCTCTTTTCTTAACATCACCAAATAAATCTCGTCTTTGTCTCTATCCAAATCGCACTTGTAGATCCAATGAAGTCGATCTTCAAAACAAATGAGAGAGAAATTAGAGAAGTTGATCACATTAACTAAAATACAAACTCATTGATTTCCAAATCAAAATAACAATCATAGGATACGAAGGGAAAATATCAAGAAATATATAACTAATGCAAATTGATTTCATTCACAAAGTAAACCCCTTGTCATAGAGAGAGTTTCCCAAAATTACCAAGTCATCCTCAAGTCACCCTAGGTGAAATTACCCTCCTTCCTTACAAATAAAATCACCACAAAAAATTCAAGGAAAGAGAAAAATGAGATATAGTATTAAAAGAGGCTCAATAAGAAAGAAAATCGATCCATTTTCTCTGAGACACAACGAATTTGCACCACAAAAATATTTGATACTATTGCTATTGAAAATGAGCCAAGAGTCCTTTACAAATGCATCTCTCTCTCTCTCTCTCTCTCTCTCTCTCTCTCTCTCTCTCTCTCTCTCTCTCTCTCTCTCTCTCTCTC
>LPNX010425068.1:135819-161873 GCA_001517045.1 Pseudotsuga menziesii
CTAACCAATCCTTATGTTTATGGTTGAGATTAAAAGATACGAAAATATGATCGATGTCAAAGATCTAATCTCACTTTATCTTTTTGCTAAGCTGGAAATGCCTATCTAGAGGGGAGGTGAATTACCTCCAAAGATCAAAGTACAATGCTAAAAATACATGTGAGTCATGAGATACATCAAATAATATCATAGGGGTCTCAATTCACCTCTAGGTGATCACAATTGACTTTTACATCAATGCCTAGCTCAATATATAAGTCATTGGATGAGAAAGTCACCCTCTTAGAGAGAAAGGCTCCCCGCCACGGAGATGAACACATGTGCCAAGTGATAATGTGATTGAATGCTAGGAAAAGTGGCCAAAATTATATAGGGGGACATCAGCTCATAACCCAATTCATATATTACCATCCACTCAGCTGGAAAATAATAATAAACCATGAATTTGCTCAAATATGGATCTTCCCTATTCTAGAATGATAGTATAAAATACAAATGAATTAGTAGAACTAAAAACCCATAATATCCACTACTCATATGCCCACATCCAATATGATGTGATCTCTGTGAAGGAATCTCCAAATATTTTAATAAAATAAGCTTAATTATTTTCCATAAACCATATAAAAAATAGTTAATCAAGCCTATTAATCCACAACTGATACTTGGAGGGGTCCAATTTGCGTCCAATAGAAAATATATGATCACTGATGCATCATGGTGTGATCCTTCTCCTGAATTGACCTGTTTACCAAGTCAAATCAAGGTTTGACCAAGTAAAAAAGTCAAGCTTTGGTCAAAATTTGACCATAGCTCAAGATAAACAAATAAACATGTCTAATGTCTGCAAGAGGTTTTAGTGCACCTATCCTGGGTAATATTGATGTTTGAAAAATGCTAAGTTATTCTAATACACTAGTGATCAAATTAAAAACAAAAATATCTAGACAATTAGATAATTCAACATTGGACAAGAGCAATAGTTCTGCATACACACGGGGACTTCACTCGGTGAAATTCTCACATAGCACGTGCAATCTTGGGATATTAAAGAATACCCTTAATTTTGGTAGGTATTGAACCAAAATCTTTTTGTTGAAACCCCCTCCCAATACCTGAAACCTCCCCCTGACCTTTTTTTATACCCCAATCCTTATAAACCACCCTACCGGCCCCCCACCTTAAACCCCTCATACCCCCAATACATGCAATATATTGGTTCAATTTTTGACAATTTTAAAACCCACAATATGAACTAACGTGCTATGATATTGGTCAACAAGTGAAGCCCTCCTGTGCATACATAATCATATTCAAATTAGTTGAAAATACAAGGCATAGATCAATCCTCTCCCTTCTAGGTAAAAGTTGAGTAATTGGCATTCATAGGCTTAGTCAAAGTGAGGGTTTACTTTAGGATAGTCTTCATTTACCTTCAAAGAGAAAGGGATTTTAGGGGCCTTTGTGACATTTGTTGGATTGATGGAAACTAGGAAGTGCAGTGTCTCACAAATGGGTGAAGTTCTTAGAAGGCACTCTTTTGACTCTAGTAATCCCCCCTTTCATTTCACAACTTTTCTTTTCTTTTTCCTGTGACATTTTATTTACATTTTATTTCTTTGGATATTTATTTGAGGCAAATTTCATTTTTTTGAATTTCCTTTAGTTAGCTAATGGATAAAAGGTTCTTCCCTTGGCCTTCTAGGTCCCAATTATGATACAACCTTAGCTAAGTTTCCAATGAGCGTCCATAGCCCCAACATAGTTTCCTCAGTAATTCCCTTCCAGGGGAAAATAGTATTAACCTCATACAAAGGAGGAGTACCTACCACTCTAGCCACTAACTTTTTTCAAGAATGAGTGTACTTTTTTCATGTCTAACGGATACACTTTTGGGGACTAGTCCTACCTTACCACACTCAATACACATGAGCTACAAGTAGGAAAATATCAACAGGTCTATAGACTTTGACACAAACTTTAGAGCTAAGAAAGTAGGGTAAAACATGGATTGCATCTGATCAAAGAGGTCATATAAGGGGAGGTCCTTAGGTTAATCAATCAAGTCCAATTCAAAGGATTTCCAAACAACTAATGGATGATGGAAAGGTCTAAGCATGGAACCAAGAGATAGGGAATAGATATATATGTTATATAGGAAATTAACCCAAACAAAATCATGTATATGAAACTACTATTGATTCACCTGTACTACAACAAACTCACATAACATTCTAGCCTCTTCTATAATTTATCCTATTTAACAAAAGTGAAAAAATTCCTGGAATCTTTTGTATTTCGGGCATAAAGTTTCGCTCATAACTCGGAATTGGAAAAATTTTGGACCATTGGAAAGGTCTTGAAATTATATACAACTTTTTAAATTTTTATTTTTTCCTAATTCATTTACGTTTGTCTGGGCTTAGTGACAACGCATCTTTTAAAATACGCTTTGTTACTAAAACGTTAGCCCTAGGAAAATGGTAAGGAATTAGGAAAAAATCAAAACCCAAAAGTTGTAGAAAATTTTAATACCTTTCCAATGGTTGAAATTCCGTCCAATTCCAAGTTACGAGAGAAAATGTATTCCCAAAATACGAAAAATTCCTGGAATATTCTGGTCTTTTAATTTCAAATAGGATACATTTAGGGCAAAAACTTTATGAAAATCCTACTAATAACAACCAATAAATATCCATTATGACTAATGCATAAAAAGGTCTAGCATAGTAAATATACCAATAAAAATAATGAAATCCATAATATAACTCTACCATATAGTTGCTCCAAGCTACAAATGCAAAATGTAATCCATCTATACCGACTCTAAATGGAAATGAAATATAATACCCAACTCTATACCTCTTCTCTTGAAGCCCACTAAACCAAGACTTAAAATGTATGATAAGGGAAATCATGAAGAGGGATCAATAAAAACCTGGGTGTCCCCTTTGTTGTTATTTCCCTAAATGATCTAGCTACTAAATAATGATATAAATAATCCAACCATTAACATCCTTTAATAAAATAATGCCTCAAGTATAAGGAATAGGATCATGACTATGGTATTCTCTAGCAAAAATGATAGGTTGTTCCCTAGCTACAAATTATATGGTAACATATGGCTCCAACTGGGACAAGTGATATAAAGTATAGAGCGCTTGAGAACCTTAACATATATGTTCCACAACCACCCTCTAAGTATCTAAGAATCCTCACTTGCATCACTCAAACACTATACTCGTGTCATAGATTGATCATCAGTTGATATATAATAAAAATGAAATGTTGAAATAAACATTCTAACTAAGAACTTAACTATAAAAGAGATGTTAACTGATGCAAACACACACACAACTAGATAAGAAAAACAAATAGGAGGAAAATACATATGTAGGAAGTGAAACTAAACTAAGAATGAACAAAGCTCAAAATGAAGGGACAAGTGCAAGAAAAGGAAACCTACTAATCAAAAGATAAATTATTTATCCTACCTACCCTACACTAACTTGACAAGGATACACCTATGTTTGATCTTGGATATGTCATCTTAAGAATTTTTCATGGATAAGAGTTCTAAAATTATATTCATTCACAGAAGATAAATAATACATATGACCATCAAAACACTTGACTGTAAATGGTCCTACCTACAGATTCTCATGTGCCTTAGACATGTATTGATATAAAGGGTTCCACAAAACAACTTGATCTTGATAAGTGAATCTATTTCAGTTTACTGTCGATGGGATAACGATTATATATCGATACTCAGAAAAAGGCACACATGTGTTACCCCATGCCACATGATGATTGGGGAAATTCCATCCACGAACATAGTCTTATGTTATTGAATAAAACCTTGATGGTATTCCATATAATGGGATACCATCTCTACCCACTATGATCTCCCTTGCTTCATCTCTTTCTTCCCAAGGCATAGTGCCAACTCCTCTCAATATTGACTATTCCATGAATTGCATAGACGAGACACTTATTTGAACTTTGTTAATGGTCCAAAAACCTCCTTGAGATTCTATTATCTCATGTGAGTGGGGTGAAGGTGTACTAAATTCATCATTATGTATACTGCAACCTTCTCCCATAGAGACATGCACTTCCCTAAAGAACAAGAAATCGATTAATCCCTCATGATCTAGAGTGTGTATATGGGATGCTCTCCAATATTCACTCTCATTGATACTTCTAACTTCCACATATGATGGAGGCTCATATATACCAATGGTACACTTAGGTAGCAATGATAAATATATCTCTTCTTCTTAGTGTCCTTGGAAGATGGTTAGTCCATTTAGGGAAAAACCTTCTCCTAGTGCATCATGAAACAAGGTAATTTCAATCCAAGCACCAACAAAAAAATACTCCACTTTGAATCTCTTAAGAAACTAATGCTCTATTATGTGAAACCCCTTTGTCAGCCATATCAGTCATAATATCAATAGTCAAGTCCCTAGGGGTTCTAAAACTTCTTTGATTCCTGTCAGGAAATTCATTTTTTATAGGGTGAGTACTATCTTCATTATCATTGAATTCAGATCCTGTTGATCTATTTTGAATGGATTTTGTTGTTTCTACTATAGGTTCTCTCATTTCCTCAAATATCTCATATGGTCTTCTTTGATTAGGCGGAGAATTCTCAATATGATGACTATTATTTTCTACCAATAATCACTTGAATTCATAAGTTTGGAGGCCCTAATTCCCATTTATGTGGTTGAAGGCATGTTTCCATAGGAATATGCCCCAAAATCACGAGGTACTTCTCTAGAAGTGACCTATCCAAGAGAGTCAAAGTCCTGACCAGTCGATCCATATAATATCTTATATAAATGAGAAAAAGTGTCTAACCCTCTTTTAGAACTAGCATATTGAGTAGAAGGACGTATTTATTCAGAATGAATATGCATAAATGGGACATACCTCATGCTCCAATGCCAAGAGGTGATATCGATACCATAAAATAAGTTTTTTGCCTTGTGACTCATCAAATCCATCCTCTTCCTTCTCAGGCTCATTATATTCTTGATAATACCCAATATTCATGGACATAAATGTTAGGATTTATAGTCCTCCTTTGTCCAAACTATCTATTAGATTATATTTTCCTAACTTAGGAGTCATTTAGTTATTATTGGTTCCACTAGTACCATTGGGTCCACTTGGCCTAATGGGGCCACATGTAATAGCCACTAGAGTGTGGGGAACGCCGATAGAGGCTAACTAGAACTGAATGCACCTTCATGCATCAGTTTAGGTGCATTCTAGATCAATCCCTACATTTTAGGAGCCACTGGGAGTGTCGGCACCAACCTCCTTTAGTTGTTGGAAGTTGGTAACTAGTCAATAATAGTTACACTTCAGTTAGATATCCTCTAGTTCAATTAGTGCCAGTTATGCATGGCTGTATGTGGGAAGGCACCAGTTCTCACCTACTTCTCACCTACCACTGCAGTTAGACTAGTTTGATTGATTGTAACTGATTGAGAGACTGGATTAGACATAAGGAGTTATCCTATTCAACTACGCTAGTGATTTAGACACTTCTAGTTAGCCATGTAGTCAATCTTGAATTGGTATATTTGAATTCATCTCTCATGATTCAAATTCTCCTTTATGTAATAATGTTGTATACTGCTAGGATTAATGAATTTTATACTGTAATTATACTGAGAAATTCTTGCCTGTTTCCTGTGATATTTGTTTTGTTCAGTGGGTATTATTCATTCCTTTTTACTACAAATAATTAAGAATCTAATAGTCATTCTTAAATATCAATTTCATATTAATTATAACATGGTATTAGATCCTCCTTGGGAAGGATTCAAGTTTGTATACTCTCCATTGTACACCAGAAGTAGTTGGGTTTCCATAGAAGTCTTGCAAAGAGTTCCTTGCTTCCTTTGAATTCATTCAAAGTGGAGGTGCATTCGTGATGAACCCTGATAAAGTGTACATGTCGAGAGGGAAGGATTGATTCTGACATAGTGTGAATTGTTTTTTTTGTAGTGAATTCCTACATGTGCTACGTAGATTGATGGAAGATATTGTCTGATCAGAAGTATAATTATGGATTCTCAACCTTCCACACCTCAGATCCTAACACCCTTAAATTATGTTGATTGGAGGGAATATATGCAGGTTTCCTTGTGCAACAAGGGCTTCTTCAGGATGATAATGGGAAGGGAGGTTGAACCCCATCATCCAACTTAGAAAACCAAGTTTTTGAACTGCTTAGATGAAGATTTTGGATTTCTATGTACTCACGTATCTAGATACCTCCTCTTTCACCTTGAAGGTTTGAGGACTCCCAAAGAAGATTGGGAGAAGCTTGAAGTATTGTTTGGACAGCAAGATGAGAATTGAGGACACTTTTTGGAGAATGAGTTGATATATTTCTAGCCCAGTAGTTTCAAGTGTTAGTTTTTCAACATTAAGCTAGCATTATGTTAGGATCTTTACTGAGAGAATAACAAGTACAGCAATCAAACACAAGAGACAATGAACACAGTAGTTTTGATCGGGGAAACCATAAATGGAGAAAACCCCACAACTTCCTCAGAGATAGAAACAACACAAGATGTAAAACCTCAAAACAGTAAGATGCACTCGCGATAGCAGTAATATTCTTCTTGTCTAGCCCCAGTGTCTTCTCCTTCCTCAACTATGCGCTACACTTGAGTGTGTGAGTGATGTGTGCTAAATAGAGATCCCAGCTCTCTATTTATACTAATCCCGACATGACTAAAACCCTACTAGGGATGACCTCTACTTGGAGATTTTAATAACCCTAGTGCCCCGAAACTACGGGGACTTTAACCCTTACACAATCGGAGGGTTACCCACTATGACTTGACATGACTTGTTTACATTATTGATTCTCTTGATCAAAACATTGGGGCATGACAACATGACTTAAATACATAATAGATACATCCCAAAATAAACATCGGGTTACAATACATAAAATACATAGATGAATACATTTCGAAGTTACAAATACATCAACACTCCCTCTTAACTAGGAAGGTATTCTTTCGACACAATTTTCAGCACTGGTCTTCTTCTCTGTATCAATTGGATCATCTCATCATCTGCATCTCAAGTCTTCTGAGTCTTCAATTCATCTTTGTCTTCAAGTCATATTCATCCTTTGAATCTGGATCATCTCTCGATCTGGATCATCATGGGACATCATCACTGGACTGGATCTGGATCATCACTGGATATAGATCATCTCTCGATATGGATCATCACTGCTGGATTTGGATCATCACTTGATTTGGATCTCTCAGAGTCATCATAACTAGATCTAGATCATAGCTCGATCTGGATCTCACCTGGTCATCATCATGTGTGTACTATCTCATCATAGGAAGTTCTACAGAGCCAGCCTTCTTTCTGGGTGTATGCCTACCTCCTCATAGGTCTTTGGTAGCCCTTATATCTGACCTACTCATCAGAATGGTCAGCACTCACATCTAACCTGCTCATTAGAAAGGTGGTAGCCCTTATATCTGATCATATAGTACCTAATCCTATAGTCACATCAGAATGGCCAACACTCACATCTAACCTACTCATCAAAAAGGCTGTAGCCCTTACATCTATGTAGGAGCTCATCCTACATCAGAATGGCCATCACTCACATCTAACCTACTCGTCAGAATGGCTCTGCCCTTACATCTGACCTACTCGCCAGAATGGCGGTAGCCCTTACATCTATCCTACTCAATAGAATGGCCAACACTCACATCTGACATGGAAGGAACTAAATCCTTTAGCCATGAATAGAATGGCTCTGCCCTTACATCTGACCTAATTGTTAGAATGGTGGTAACCCTTACATCTGTCCTACTCGACAGAATGGCCAGCACTCACATCTGACATGGAAGGAACTAAATCCTTTAGCCATGAATAGAATGGCTCTGCCCTTACATCTGACCTACTCATCAGAATGGTGGTAGCCCTTACATCTGTCCTACTCGACAGAATGGCCAGCACTCACATCTGACATGGAAGGAACTAAATCCTTTAGCCATGAATAGAATGGCTCTGCCCTTACATCTAACCTGCTCATCAAAATGGTGGTAGCCCTTACATCTGTCCTACTCGACAGAATGGCCAGCACTCACATCTGACATGGAACGAACTAAATCCTTTAGCCATGAACAGAATGGCTCTACCCTTACATCTAACCTGCTCATCAGAATGGTGGTATCCCTTACATATGTACTACTCAACAGAATGGCCAACACTCACATCTGACATGGAAGGAACTAAATCCTTTAGCCATGAACAGAATAGCTCTACCCTTACATCTGACCTACTCGTCAGAATGGCAGTAGCCCTTACATCTGTCCTACTCGACAGAATGGCCAACACTCACATCTGACATGGAAGGAACTAAATCCTTTAGCCATGAACAGAATGGCTCTGCCCTTACATCTGACCTGCTCGTCAAAATGGTGGTATCCCTTACATCTGTCCTACTCGACAGAATGGCCAGCACTCACATCTAACATGGAAGGAACTAAATCCTTTAGCCATGAATATAATGGCTCTACCCTTACATCTGACCTGCTCTTCAGAATGGCTTTGGGACTCATCACTTTCCCTTGGAGGAAACCTCAATCTGGAGAACACCAAGCTTCTCCCTGAAGTACTCGAACTTCACTCTGGCTAATGGCTTCGTCAACACATCAGCTATCTGTTCCTCCATCGCAACATATTGGAGCTTCACTACTCACTTCTACACCATATCCCTGATATAGTGATACTTGATCTCGATATTCTTTGAATTGTCATGGAACACTAGATTCTTTGACAACTTCATGCAAATCTGATTGTCACAATATATACAAGTAGCATCTAATTGGAGATCAAATAAATCGGACAGTAGCTTCCATAGCCATACTTCCTTACAACTAGCTGAACAAGCTATGACATACTCTGCTTCAGCTGTACTCAGTGCCACATAGGATTGCTTCCTACTAAACCAAGAGATCACACCTGATCCCATACTGAAGCAACACCCTGAAGTGCTCTTCCTATCGATGGCACTACCTACCCAATTTGACTCAACATAACCCTCCAAGTTAATCTTTTGATTCACATCATAATTGAGCCCATAATCAATTGTACCCCTCAAGTACCTCAGAATATGCTTTGCAGCAATCAAGTGAACATTTCTCATATCTGTCAAGAACTAGCTCAAGGTGTTCACAGCAAAGCAAATGTCTGGTCTCGTGTTCGTCAAGTACATTAATGACCCAATCATCTAAAGATACATCGTAGCATCAACCGTCTCTGAAGAAGCATCATTCAATAGCTTCAGGTTCGATGCCATAGGTGTGTCCATAATCTTGCAGTCCATTGTCCCAAACCTCTTCAAGATCTCTACTGCATACTTCCCTTGTCCAAGGAAGATTCCATCTGCACTCTGCCACACCTCCATACCTAGAAAGTAATGCATCATACCCAAGTCCTTCATCTCGAACTCGGCAGCAAGATTTATCTTTGTATCAGTAATCAACCCATCCATACCTGTCACAAACAGATCATCTACATATAGTAGAAGCATCACTGGGTTGCCATCTTCAACCCTGTAGTAAAGGTTGGAATCTGCTTTACTCTTGGTAAAGCCCAAACTAGATAGAAAGCCATCGATTCTGCCATACCATGTCTTGGGTGCCTATTTCAAACCGTATAGGGATTTCTTCAATATGCATACATGAGACTCCCTATCATGTGTCTCAAAACCGAGTGGTTGTTCTACATACACTTCCTCTTCCACTACACCATTCAAGAAAGCAGTCTTGACATCCATTTGGTGTATTTTCCATTTCATCACTGCAGCCAGAGAAAGTACTGATCTGATGGAAGTGTATTTGGCTACAGGTGCAAAGGTTTCCTCATAGTCTATTCCCTCTTTCTGAGGGAAACCTCGAGCTACAAATCTTGCCTTATAATTTTCAATGCTACCTTTTGCAGCATGTTTGATCTTGTAGATCCATTTGGAAGTTACAACTGACTTCCTATCTAGTCTTGGGACAACATCCCAAACATCATTCTTTATGATTAATTGGTACTCTTCGATCATGGAATCCTTCCATTCTTTCTGTTCTACCGCTTCTTCATAACTCGAAGGTTCTTTATCAATGAAATTTCATAGTAAAGCTACATACCTGGAATAGGATATGGTCCTCTTTCTTTCTCTGTGATTCTCTTATAGAGCCCCATATATTTCTGTATCTTGGATAAGTTCTCATACCCAAGAAGGTTTCCTCTTATGAGGATTTTTCTCCAGAGGTGGATCTACAGGTCTTTGTGGTTCTTCAAATTCTCGATCTTCTTCTCGAGTTTCTTCATTCATGGTTGTATCATGAATTCTCGTTGCTTCTGCTTCTTCAGGTTCTTCAATAGGTCTCTTTCTGTATTTGTTGTAAGTTGTGTCTTCATCAAATGCCACATCCCTGCTGATGTCATTCTTCTTATATCCTGGGAAATATATTCTGTAAGCCTTCGATATTTCAGAGTATCCCTCAAATATAACCTTCTTTCTTGAAGGATCTAATTTATTCCTCTTCTCTTTTGGAATGTGGATGTACACAGGACAGTTGAATATTCTGAGATGGTTGACTTCTGGTTTCTCGCCGGAGCAGACTTCTTTAGGAGTATTGTTCTTGAGTACTTTATGTGGAGTACGATTCTGTACATACACTGATGTTCTGGTAGCTTCTGCCCAAAGATGCATAGGAATGTCTTGATCATGAAGCATTGCTTTTGCAGCTTCCATGATAGTTTTGTTATTCCGTTCCGCAACCCCATTTTGTTGTGGATTATAAGGAGTGGACAACTCCCTCTTAATCCCTGATTCTTTGCATGGCTCTTTGAATTCATTTGAAGTGAATTCTCCACCATTCTCTGATCGAATGGTCTTGATCTTCTTTTCGGTATGATTTTCGATCAAGGCTTTGAATTCTTGGAACTTACTAAATACTTCGTCTTTGTTTTTCATGAAGTAAACCCATGTATTCCTAGAAAAATCATTAATAAAAGAAACATAATATGCATACCCGCTTAGAGAGTTTGATGACATAGGACCGCATACATCGGAGTGGATGATTTCCAAGATTCCTTTTGCTTTGCTTTCACTGCTTGGAAATGTCTTCTTTTTATTCTTTCCTTTCGCACATCCTTTGCAGACCCCATCATGTTTTGCTTGAATTGTTGGAAGACCTTCGACAACTTTTCTTGCAATAGGTAGTGCTCTGTAATGCACATGTGCAAGCCTTCTATGCCAAAGTTCACTTGGCTCTAATGTGTCATGGACCAAGGCTTATTCTAGATGGCCTTTTAATTTGTACAATCCTCCTTCTTGTTCTCCAATCACTACCGCATCATCGATAGTCTTTCCTTTTGGCCACATGATGACTTGACCATCTATGAATGCAACCGGCATTCCTTTTGCATCTAATGCTGATATGGAGAGAAGGTTCTTCTTGAGTCCTGGCACAAATAATACTTCTTTCAATGTTAGATATTTTCTAGAGTGTAACTTATATGAAGATTCCCCACTACCTTTTATTGGATATTGGTAGTCATCTCCTAGCTTTACCTTATGAGGTGATTCATGTTCTGACAGTCTAACAAAGAATTCCTTGAATCCAGTCATATGTTTGGAAGCCCCACTGTCTATAAGCCAATAATCACTACCATGAGTAATGTTAGCTGTGAGAGCTAATATTAGAACATATTCATCCTCGCTTGAAGAATCTTAACTTTCATATCTGGATCTCTTCCTGGATGGTTCATCATCCTCTGCAGCATGAGCATGATGTCTTCTTTTGTTGCTCTTCTTTACCATCTTCTGTTTGTTAGGAAAATTCCTCACATAGTGTCCTGCTTCATCACAAGTATAACATATGATCCTAGATACATCTCTTCTAGTATTATCTTTGTGAAAGTTCTTACCTCTAGAACCATGAGATTTTCTCTTGCTTGACTTGGAGTGAGACTTGGAGTGTACCGTAAGAGCTTGGTCTTCACTTCCCATCTTCTCTTCTCGAGCTGCTATCAGAGCTTCTTCTTGAGAGCACTCTTCCCATAGTCTATTGAACTTGACTAACTTCTTCCTAGCACAGATTCCTTGGATGAAAGAATCCTATGACCTAGGAAGGCCATTCAAAGTAGTAATCACAATCTCTGCATTTTCCACTTCTTCATCAACAGCTTCTAATTGTTCCTTGATCTGAGAAACCCTTGTGAAGTAAGACTAGATAGTTTCTACATTCTGAATCTTTACATTCTTCAGTTGGTTTCTCAAGGTCATCTTTCGATTGATGTTCTTCCCTTCAAACAATTTGGTTAGGGCATCAAACATAGCTTTAGGTGTCTTGAGAGAGGACACCTGTGGGATGAGGTGATCCTTGATAGAATCAGCAATGATCCTCTTTTCCATAACCATCTTCTTCTTGTGTAAGTACTTTGCCTCATCTCCCTCTGGAACTGGAACCTCGTCATGAATGTAGGAGTCTAATTCATTTTCTTCCAGGACCAAGGAGATCCTATACTTCTAGGCTCAGAAGTTTTCAGCTCCCTCAAGCTTTTCATCAAGCTTGGTATGATGAGACATCTTAAATGAAAACCTCAAATGGAAATACAAAATATTTTAGATATTACCAGGTTCAAGATGTCGGATCTGAAACTTGAGCTAAAATCCTGGAGAGTTGGTTCAGGAGCAAATTAGGGTTTTGCTTTTCCAGAGTTCTGTCTACCCAAATTCTTTGAAATTTATCCCTAACTTCGATTTTGGGGAGTTTATCAATCCAGGCCTGGGCTCACTAAAAAATTCCTCTTCTATAGAAAGCCCTAATTTCCAATAGTAGTGACAAGTCAAAAAATGAAAAACCTCATAATTGGATTCTGCTTCGACAGAAAGATGCGCCATAAGGAGGAGATTTGTTCCACCTTAATTTTGCTGAAAATATGTGGAGGAAGATCCACAAACTAGGAACCCCTAGTTCCTATAGGTGCACAATGTCTTCTTCTGAGGTTAGCTCTGATACCATGTTAGTTTTTCAACATTAAGCTAGCATTATGTTAGGATATTTACTGAGAGAATAACAAGTACAGCAATCAAACACAAGAGACAATGAACACACTAGTTTTGATCGAGGAAACTATAAATGGAGAAAACCCCACAACTTCCTCAGAGATAGAAACAACACAAGATGTAAAACCCCAAAATAGTAAGATGCACTCCTGACAGCAGTAATCTTCTTCTTGTCTAGCCCCAATGTCTTCTCCTTCCTCAACTATGTGCTACACTTGAGTGTGTGAGTGATGTGTGCTAAATAGAGATCCCAGCTCTCTATTTATATTAATCCCGACAAGACTAAAAACCTACTAGGGCCAACCTATACTTGGAGAGTATAATAACCCTAGTGCCCCGAAACTGCGGGGACTTTAACCCTTACACAATCGGAGGGTTTCCCACTATGACTTGACATGACTTGTTTACATTACTGATTCTCCAGATTGAAACATCGAGGCATGACAACATGACTCAAATACATAATATATACATCCCGGAATAAACATCGGGTTACAATACATAAAATACATAGATGAATACATTCCGAAGTTACAAATACATCAACATCAAGACCATACAACAATTCTTTACAAAATTCAAGTCTCTTTCACTTTAATGCAGACAATGAGGAATAGAAAGAAAGGATGAGCAACATGTGCTCTCCATACTCAGCAAACTAGGCTCTGAGTATTCTATATTTGTCTCTATCTTCCATTGTGGAAGAAATTCCATTCCCAATTGGAATATTCCCTCACTTGATAGCTTGGTCGAGTTTTTAATACAGGAGCAAGAGAAGTTGGTCCAAATGGGAGTCCTCCAGACTCCCAAAAACCAAGCTCTCCTAGTGACATACTCTACCAAAGCACAAGCTAAAGGGAGGCATAAGGGGAAGGAACCTAAAGCATTTGATTCAAAGACTAAAGAGAGTCAAAAGATATCTGAAGGAGCTTTGAGCTCCAATAAGAAGAAATTTTTTTAAAATAAAATGTGTCCCTATTGTATGAGGGGTTTCAATCCAGAATACTTGCACATGAAGAAGACCCTCGACCAGTTGAAAAATATCCTTGTACAGAACAATATTTCCCTTCCAAAAGGTGTTGAGAAGTATGATGATGGAGAGAAGACTGAAGAACATGAGAGATTCCATGCCTTGAAGGCATGCCTCACTTCATCGAAGGCTTACTTGATATATTCTAGAGCATCCAACCACATGGTTTCCTCCAGGGAATCCTTCATCACTTTCACTCTATCAGGAGGACCTAGAAATCATATAGGAGATGACTCTATAATACCAGCTATTGATAAAGTTTAAGATAAAATCCAATATGCATATTTTAATAATGGACTCTATGTTCCCTCTCCTACAACAAAGAAAATTGTTGAAGATGAAGAATAAGAAGAAGAATCTTCCACACAGTCAATTTGAATTGAAGAAAGTATCCTTGGAGTGAATCCTTCTCTTGTTGCTCCCAAAGTTTATGATATATCTGATATCTCATATTCTCATAAGTATGATCCAGAATAAGACATTCGAATATTTTTTATTGAATAAAAACTCTCCTTCCATTCTATGCAAAAATTCTCCAGTGATTCTTCTATTTTAAATTATGTACATAGTTTATCGGTGATTGTTTCAGAAAATGAAGAGGAATTTGATTTCTATATCTATAATGATGTTGTTGGTGTGTATATAAGTAATACCATGGATGTTTTGTAAATAATATCATATTCTAGGAGTGATCCATTCACTCTCATTGATCTAGAGCTTCCAGTAAATTCCTACATGATTGCATGCACCAATTCTAGGAATTTTGAAGGAGAAAATTGTGCATCTACCATCTCGGTGGAGCACACTCTTGGATATGATATGAAAATATTTGGATCTGATATCATATTATTTGGATATGATATGACATTATTTGGTTCATTTTTTAAATTTCAAGAGATTTCGTTAATGCTTGTATATGCTCTCATCAATTTTGGTGTGAAAAATCAAGTACCGCAAGTCTCCTTCAAAATTTCTGCTGGGGATTTGATGTCATTCCACACTTTTGGATATTATATGAACTTATTTAGATATGATATGATATTATTTGGATCTTATATGATATTATTTGGTTCAATTTTTAAGTTCCAAGAGCCTGCAGTCATGCTTGTAGTTGGTCTCATCAATTTTGGTGTGACAAATCAAGTACCGCAAGTCTTCTTCAAACTTGTTGCTAGGGATTTGATGTTATTTTCCTCTCATGAGTTTATTGATATTGTATTTTGTGAATAATTTGTTATTTATGAATCTATATCATATTATGGAGCTCAATCATTCACTATCCACATTCCTAGGGCTTCTATACTTATCTATTTGATCACATGCTCATCTCCTCACAGAACTAGTAAAGATGGAGACATTCTGCATTCACCTGGACACTTTCTCCTAAAAATTGGGGTTGATTTTAACTCACATGGTTTGATGTTCAAGGCTGAAATATATCATTTTCTTTGTTTTTCCTCACATGGTTCGAATTCTCAAGCACTATTTCTCTCTTATCAGTTGATTTCAGTTGCTCTACATGGGTCCAGTTTTCATCCAACAACTGTCTATATTTATGATTCAATTGAGCATATTCTTATTATTCCAAAGAGGAATATTCCTCCATAAATAATCATTTGTTTTGGATTCATAGTTTCACATGCACAAATTGAGGATGTTGCTACACAAAATAACCAGAATATTGCTTTGCTGCTGCATAGTGCTGCAAATTCCAGCAAAAGATTTTGCAATTTTTTAACTTGTTTTTCCTAATTCACTGCTTATCTTGAGGGGATATTTTTCCCATGAGGTTTTCCCCTATTTCCTTGTTTTATTAAGAAACATTTTTTTTTTATATTTTATATTGTATATGGGTGACTTTTGGCCTTGTTTCCAAGGCCTTCAGTTGTCTAAGTTAGGATTCAGGGGGTGTTAGGATTTATAATCCTCCCTTCTCATTTAGGTGTCATTTAGTTATTATTGGGTCCACTAGTACCATTAGGTCCATTTGGCCTAATGGGGCCACATGTATTAGTCACTAGAGTGTGGGGAACACTGATAGATGCTAACTAGAACTGGATGCACCTTCACTGCATCAGTTTAGGTGCCTCCTAGAACAATCCCTACATTTTAGGATCTACTGGGAGTGTCGGCACCAACCTCCTTTAGTTGTTAATAGCTGGAAACTAGTAAAGATTAGTTATGCTTTAGTTAGATTTAGTTAGATATACTCTAGTACATTTAGCACTAGTTATGCAAGGCTGCATGTGGGAAGGAACTAATTCTCACCTACTTCTCACTTACAACTACAATTAAACTTGTTTGATTGATTGCAACTGATTGAGAGACTGTATTAGACATATGGAGTGAGCCTGTTGAACTCCAATAGTGATTTAGACACTTCTAGTTAGCCATGCAGTCATTCTTGAGTTGGTATATTTGAATTCATCTCTCATGATTCAAATTCTCCTTTATGTAACACTGTTGTATACTGCTGGGATTAATGAAGTTTGTACTATAATTATACTGAGCAATTCTTGTATGTTTACTGTGAGATTTATTTTGTTCAGTGGGTATTATTCATTCCTTTTCACTACAAATAATTAAGAATCTAATAGCACTCATTGCTTTAATATCAATGAAATATTAATTATAACAATAAATATCCCATCAAAAGTAATTTATCCTCTCCCAAAAGTGTTTTCAAATCCATCTTTGATTTCTTCCAAGTGACCCTCATAAAATTGTTCTCGCTATATGCAGATCATTTTACCATCATAACTTGGAATGGAAGCATATGATATATCCATTTATATGTTTACACCCATAACTATTGACCATTTTCTACCAAAAAAACATTCCATAAAATGGTGTAAGTTCATTCACCACTACATCCATTAATGTTGAAATATCAGGGCATGCGAACATGTCAGCTCTCAAGTTTTTAATTAGTCCATAAGCTTGAACTTGTTGTGAATCTATTCCATACACATTTTCATAAGTACTTGTGAGTTCCAATCCCATGGATTCCATAAGCTTAAGGGGCGTGATGATTGTTGTCCTCCATTCTTTCATTCATAAATAACACCTCGAATCATGATAGGAGGATAATTGTCCTTATAATACTTACTTGTTTCTATGTGATTTTATACTACCAAATGTTCCAGTTTACACACTTGTTGATTCAAGGAAAGGGATTCTATCAAAGAATTTAATGACTTGATTTTTGACCGATAGGATTTTTACCAATTTAGTTAATGGGATATTTGACAACCCTTTCTTTAGAATATTTTCGATTCCAAATTTCAAATCTATATCTTGAGGAACTTTAATTCAGATGTTCCTTTCGGTTGTTGGTTTTCCTTTGGTAATTTGACGCACACTACTCTCGTATTGAATGGACACATCTTTAGTCGTTACCATTTTTATTTGATAAACCTTTATCTCCCTTTACCATTAATCATAGGGGGCTCTATATTAAATCCTCGATGATTGTTTTCAATGTGTTCTACATCTTCAACCTTGCGTGTGTAAAACACAAAACCTGAAGCATCATTTGATTTGTAATAATATATATAATGAATTTTCTTCGATGGATCTACCAAACCTTCATCTTATCTATAGGGCCAATTTGATTCATCATGATCGTCATTGTAGTATCACACCAACTGACTCTATTTGTTCCATCTAGATTTGAAGGAGTACGTGGAAACATAACTTCTACAATATTTTATGAGGATTCTAATATGGCTTTTGGCCATATAGATCTCTATATCTGTATTGACCACTATTCAACTTGACCATTTCTTGGATGAGGATAGTCAAGTTCTTCATCATTTTGTTCATAGATTCAAACTGTGAAGTACTTTTCTCATTGACAATTTCTTTTCCCTTAATATTTCTTGGTTTAGGATCAGGTTTTGATGGAATACCTCTAGCTAACTCAAATAGATCAATTTTACCCATTGAATAGATATTTTCCTCTAAGATGTTAACATTAACATGGGAATATTTTAAGGTAGGGGGATTCTGATCTTTAAGAAAAATCCTAGAAATCCATCAAATGAGTTCAAGTAATGAATTAGGATGGCTTGGTATTTTGATATAATATCCTCTAGGATGTTGGATAAAAATGTATCAAAACGAAGGTTAAATTCGTGGTTAGTCTCATTCTCCTTCTTTTTAATTTCAAATAGTTGGTTCAAGAGAAATCGAACATATAATTTTACTAATCACTCATCAATCAATATTTTTGTGAAAATATTGTAGCTAATTATAGATTTTAGTGTTAGATGGTTGAACCATTGTTGGGCATCCCCATTTAGTGATGCATGAAGGGATCTTATGTAAACATATTTGTGGGTAGCATTTAAGTATTCCATATGTTTCCATAGGATATATAAATGTCCTTTGATTTAAATAGCACTACTACCACTAAATTGAAGCAATTTTTATGTTATGCTTATCATGAGGTGCATCACCAATTTGGGAAAAATCAAAAGGAGACTACATAGTATGATTTCTTAATTGTCTATTTGATGGGGGAGGATTGTTCTGATTGGACCTCTATTTTTCAGGTATATTAGTTGTGTCTAGTGTGATGGATTGGGAATTTTAGGATTTGGAGTGAGGAGAATGCATAAAAATAGAACTCGGTGACCCTTGTGAATTAGATATTTTCCAAAATAAGTTAGTGGATTGGGACTTAGGATATTTCCTAGGAGTTCTCATGTATAATATGGGATCCTTCTTGCAATTATAGAATTTTTATAATTTCTCAAATTATAACGATGGTATTTCTCTTAAATGGAGTCGCAACGTGGAGTCGCTAGGTGAAGAAAATTGAATCTTCACCAAATGATTTGTTGTTATAAATGAAGGAATAAATAGATGGATATAGTGTGATGGTTGTGAAATGAATATAACTATAGAAACCAACCATAGAAATAAAAATACCATATGTTCTATGATTAGTAGATCATGCAAACAAGACACTCACAAGATCACAAGGAAGTCTCTGCATCCCGACAACGACACCAAAAATGTTATCACAATTTTTGTAGTGACCTCTAAATTGTGATCCTATTTAGGATGAAAGAGAGGTAAAATAACCAAGAAATTTATACCTAAAGATTCCTACCCCTGTTGGATATATGTTATATTCTTTGCATGTGCGTATGGAGGGGAGGTGTGCATGTCAGCACTGCAACTCGGCAATCCCAAAGGCACCTTCGACGGAAACAAGTCGTAGGCCCTGTTTTCGTTCGAAAATGGGTGTTAGGTCGTTTCCAATACAAGTGTAGCAAGAATTTTTTTTTGGCTATTTATAGATTTTATGGCTATTTATAGCTGTTTTTGTCTATTTTTAGAAGTTGTCTAAAAATATGTAACTTAATCCCGGTTAAGGGATTGGAGTCTTTTTCTAATCCAGGTTAACGGATTAGGGTATTTGGATGTTGCGAAATACCTATATTTTGTATTGTGAGGATATCATAATGTAATGAAGAGAAAATAGGAGGTGTGGCTCCAAGGTTTTCTAGGTTTCCAAGGTAAATCTCCATGTTTATGTGTGAATGATGTGTTGTGATCTATATTTTGCTTAAAAGAATCTGTATGCTTTGCTTCTCTACACAGGTTTAAAACTTACAACCCCAAACAATATGTTGGTTTTCATTCTTGATAGGTTTCTTCTCTCTTTAGGCTTCCTAATCTACTCAAGCTTAACTAGACTAGCCATAGGAGGTGTCCTAAGTAAGGATTGAAAACCAAACTCGTTTTAGACTACAAGGAAATAATTAATATTAATTAATCAAATGATGAAGGATACCCTATTAAATGCTAACTAGACTTAAATTATATGAGTACTGATATTGATTAGTTGGATTGGCTAGGCAATTATATAAGTGATTTATGTAATTCATGACAAGGAAGATATCTCAATAGTAAAATTTATATCCAAAATATAGGAGATTGATGCTAGGGATAAAATAATTCCAAGTCATCTTTCTTGAGGGATTGATCAATTTTTTTAGGAGTCAACCCATATTGGAGATGGAACAATTTTATACAAAACCCTAAATCAAAGATACTTGCTACACAAAATATGAATCACACACAACATACAATGGTCAGACGTCAAGCATGCTAGATGAAATCTTCCCAAACCCTTTTGGAGATAATTGATATATAGATTTGTGACTTAGTTTCAAATTTAATGGGGTCCAATATAAAGTTTCTATGGCTATATTTTCTCCGCAAATGAAAAAATTAAATTTACCCAAGTGGAAAATTGGCCTAATAAAATTAAGCATGTAAGTCACACATTTTTTTGAAAGATTTATTTTATTTTTAATTTGAGAAATCATTTTTGAAGTGTTTATATCAAATCGTTTGGATACTTACCTTGATCTGTAGAAGTGGATAGAGTTCTTTCTCTTTTCCCAACATATCCAAATAAATCTCGTCTTATTCTCTAGAAAAGTCATGCTTGTAGATCCAGTGTAGTCAATCTAGAAAATTAAATGAGAGATGAATTAGACAAGTTGATCACATTAACTAAAATACAAACTCATTGCTTTCCAAATCAAAATAACAAGCATAGGAGACAAATGGAAAATTGTAAGAAATATATAGCTAATGAAAATCGATTTCATTCACAAATTAAACCCCCTATCAGAGAGAGAGTTTCCCAAAAATCCATGTCATCCTCAAGTCTCCCTAGGTGAAATTGACCTCCTTCCTGTTGAAATATTGTAGCTTCAAAGGATATTCTAAATGTATTTTACTAATGTACCGCAAGGGATATGTTATATTCCTTCGTCAATATGTTATTATTGTAATTGGTCATCATAGAGTCATGAGTTAAATCCTTCATTGTCAGTCGCGTCAATAGTACCCTAATTAATATAATATAATATTGTTTTGTGATCTACTAGGTGAAGTAGACCTAGACAGTTTAGTGGGTCCGACTTGTTAGGGTAAAAGTCAAGTGACAAAAAGAGTATAAATAGAAGGGTTGTGTTCCTCATTTGAACACACAACATCACACTTGTGTAGCACATAGGAGAGAGAGAGAAACATACCAACAAGGAGGAGGATTACTTATTTTGGGGTTTTATCTTATACATCTATATAGAGTAAGTTTTTCTTGATTTTATTCCCCTTGAGGGTTTCCTAGGATAAATATTGTGTCTATCGTGTGATTGTGTTTCTTTCCGTGATTCTACATATGCTATTGTTGTTAATTTGTATTAAAAACTAATGATATATAGCTAAGAATATGAAATCTTAACATGGTATCAGATCTAGACTGAATAGAACAACTTTCACAAGGTGAAACTCTCTCTCCTCTCCCTCTGACAAGAAGTTAGGGTTTCTGCAAAAGTTGGAATTTTGAATATCTATTTGCATAGAAAATTTTGCCTCCCTATAGCACATAAACTTGATCCCTAGATAGAATTTTTTTTAGTGGTTGAATCTTTGGGAAATCCAAACCCTAGTTTTTCCTTGAACTAGAAAACTGTAGAAAACTAGAACCATAATTTTTGCAAAAACTTAAACCTCACAAGGAATGTTTTAAGGGTGAATATTTTATATCTCCAGAAATTAAGTGGACCAACCAACTCACCTCAGTCAAGTGCATATCTTGGCAAGGTCAACTTTTTATTTTGAGAAATTTCAATATTTAGTTACCTCCTGGATAGGATGGACTTAATAACTAAGCTTTAGGATATCCTGGAAGACATTGAAAACTTCCAAGCATGGAAGTACAGGATTGGTCTCATTCATAGAGAGAATGATCTTGAAAAATACATCAATGATGAAGTTCCTAAACCAGAAGAATATGAGGTCTAAGGAGAAGCATCAAAATGACCTAATCAATGAAATGAGGATCATTGTTGATTCTATCAAATATCACTTGATCCCTCAAATTTCATATAAAGAGACACCAAATAAAATGTATGATGCCCTTTCCAGAATGCATGAGGGAAGGAACATCAACAAAAAGATGAATTTGAGAGCTCAATTGAAAAGCACCAAGATGAGTAAAGGAGAATCCATTCAAAATTACTTCACAAGGGTTTCCTAGTTCAAGGATCAACTAGATTCCATTGGATACTCCCTTGATGAAGATGGACTAGTTATGAATACTCTCAATGGATTCACTAGACCTTGGGATCCATTCATACAGACTATGTGTGCTAGAAAAGAAAGTAGGAAGTTTGACAGTGTATGGGAAGACTACATTCAAGAGGAAGCAAGAGTAGCTAACAAATAAGCTCTACTTAGATAAGATGATCAATTTATAGTTACCCATACCATAAGAAGAAAAAAACCAAACTTCAAGAAGGATAGTCACAATGAGCATAAACCTCCAAAGAAGTTTCAAAAGAAAAACAAAATAGTCAGAAGAAAGGCTACTCCAAATATCAATGTTACAACTGTCATAAGATAGGACACCTTTCCAGAGAGTGTCCATTGAAAGAGAACAACAACAAAATACATCATGATCCTATACCTGAAGATGAGGATGATGAAGAAGAAATACCACGAAAGAGACAAGAAAAAGAATAATATGTAAAATCTTCTGCACTCTCTGGGTCTGTAATACCTGGAGTGTAACATCCTCGACCCTCAAACCGGCAAAGAGGACGCTACTATCACCAAACATACAGGAAAAATAGCCCCATGAGCATGAATAGGCATATGATGCTGAAATAAAATTCTTAAAACATAAAACATACTAAGATGCATAATCCTTCATATACATAGTGGAAGAAAACATACATTCAATCAAGCATGCCACATGTTCGTTATATTCATTAATCAGTAATATAAATGTAGAGACGAAATAGTCAAGAATACTTATCTTAAACAGGATTCATCCTGCAACCAGCTACGTCGCTACAACGTTCCACCCAACCATAGGCCAGCGTGCTCATCAATCTCTCAGCAACACTTCCACCCTTGATCTAGGCATTATTCCTCAAGGAACAAGGGTCAAAGTAGGCTTAAACATAGCCAAGGTACACAAATCATCCAAGCCCACATAGTAGGGTTTATTAGGACGTCAAGGAGCTAGGAAAGGCTAAATGCTAAGCTGGTGGCCTCAAAGGAGAGCTAAGGATGCCTACACAAAATTTAACCTAACTTTTAAGACATATACACACCCGACACCAAGAATCAGTACTTTCTCTGCTTCACAGTCCCTCAGGCCCTGACTTCCCTTTCCAATACTCTTCAAGGGTTGTGGAGAAGAAAGCCAGTATTCTAACCCTATCTAAGTAGATCAAAACACCAGTTTTCTAAAGCATACCCAGCCTCTAATACTTCTCTCAATAGTCCAAATACCAACCACTACATGCCGCAGTAAAACAAACAATTCACATCTCTGTGAAGAAGGCAAAGACAACAGGGTGGCAACCCCAAACAAAAAGGTGAAACACCATTCAGGTCAAACCATGCTTCAGAGTTGTTCTTGGCCCTAGCATGGCCAAAACAACTCAGCAACAATCCCCAAAGTACATTTGTAGCCTCAGCAACCAAGAAGCAACCCAAAACCAGGGGAAGACAACAGCCCCAAACTCACAATGAAAACAGTGGAAACATTACACAGTCCCAAAACAAGAGAGAAGTTCGATTCTCAAACTTGGACAAAGGAAAAACATAAACGCAGACCGCCATCACTAAGGGGAACAGGAATGAACTTACACACCACAGATGGGGAGAAGACAAATTCCCAGCATTGATAGGGAAAGCATACACACAATAGAATCATGCCTCTCAGGCCACCTTCAGGCTCGCCGCATGAGATCATAGTCCCCAACTCCTGCGTGAGGAAAACCATCCCATTTCTAGCTTGTGCATGAGGATTCAGCAAAACGATGGGGAAATCATGAGGAGAGTGAACGGGATGACTCACTGTGGGAGGAAGAAAAAAGCGATGATGAAAAACCTA
Organism: Pseudotsuga menziesii; assembly: GCA_001517045.1. Taxonomy (NCBI): domain Eukaryota; kingdom Viridiplantae; phylum Streptophyta; class Pinopsida; order Pinales; family Pinaceae; genus Pseudotsuga; species Pseudotsuga menziesii. The sequence continues at coordinate 159,922 of LPNX010425068.1, forward strand.
AATAGACCACAGTCATCCAAACATGGGGAAATCCATTCTCTGTATAGGCCGGAGGAAGATAATACCTCGAGCCCAATCAGTGCATGAGGTAAAGGAAATAGCCGGTGAGAGAAGGAGAACTGAACCCCCAATCCATGGATCATGGATCCTTTTAACTCAGCTTGGCATGAGGAAAATAAACGGCCGGCGATGGGGAGAATGGACAGAAAAATCGGCCAACGCATCGTGGAGAGAGCACAGGTGTGAGCGTAGTGGTTTCCTACCAGCCCATTGCTACCCCCACTAACAATAGAATAACTAAGGTGACACATGGAAAACTCCCAATGCCGCCCACAGGTTAGACAACCCCCCCTTGACCTTAGGAATCATGCCCTTTTCATTTAACGTTGCACCGTCGTAGCTAGATGTGGGTTTATTTATTTGATGTGTGTTAACACCCAAAAATGGTTAACTACCTCATCTACCCCATTTCATGGCTCATTCGTCCATTTACCTACCATATTTCCCTGAAAATCCCACTAAAAGCCTCCAAAAGGCCATAAAACCATCTAAAAAGGCTCTAAAAGGCCTAAAATGCCTCCAAAAGGCCCAAAAACCCCTTTTTCCTCCAAAAATAACCAAAATTCCTCCAAAAATAGCAAAAATCCCCAAAAGGGAAGAAAAGGAATAAAAATAATGAGGAAAAAGGAGGAAAACCCTAAAAAGGGCCAAAAACCCTAAACAAGCTGCCCTAAACCTCATGGTTTCCAAAAACCATGGGCAAGCACTTCACCACTAAAAAACTATAAATAAGTGGTGAAGCCCCCTCATTTCATATCCACATTCGTAAGCACCTTTACTCTGCCAAAACATCTCGTGAAACCCTAGCTTACCATCAAGCTATTTTCACCTTTGAGACCCCTTTTGGCCTATTTTTCCACCATCGGAGAAGGAGAAGGAGCAGCTCGGAGCTCGGAGCCACCGACATCGGACCAGCGCAACGGACTCCACCAACCTCCACATTGGGAGGGAATACTAATAAAAACACCATTACACATTTCATTATTGTCTTTTACTTCCTGTCATTTACTTTTTCTGCTTTAGCTTAGTTTTTACTTTTTAGTTTACTTTTTGTTTAATCGAACTGCTACTAAGGATTCCAGATTCCTTAGTAGGTGCTCATCAGCACAAGCTAGGGTGAAAACCCTAGCTACAGTTTTGGCGACTCCGCTGTTTCTTTTTACTGTTATTTTCTTTTCGTACTGTACTTTCGGCTGTCGTTTTCGGCTGCCGGAAGCCACGTTTTTTCCTTCCGCAACCGCGACCCGATCGCACCTTTCAGGCCCCAATCCGCGACCACGTCGCCGCTGTCAACCTCGTTTACTGCGACCCGATCATACCTTTCAGGCCCAAACCCGCGACCAAATCGCCGTTGTCCGCCTCGTTTACTGCGCCTCGATCGCCCATTTCAAACCCAAATCCGCGACCAGGTCACCGCTGTCAGCCTTGTTTACTGCGCTCCGACCGCGTCTTCAAAGCCCTAACCCGTGACCAGTTCGCCGCTGTCAGTCTCTTTTTCTGTGCCTCGACCGCGTTTTGTCCGCCCACAGTCGCGATCCGACCGCGCCTGTTCATTACACAGGCGCGCTCCGACCGCCGCTGTCAGCCCGAAACCCGCGACCTAAACCGCGCCTGTTTCTTCTGAACCCGCGATTTGCGCGCGACTGTTGCCTTCCAACCCGCGGTCCGCGAACAGTTTTTTGCCTTAGTTTCTGCGCCGAAACCCAGCTACTTTGCCCCCCTTTTTCCTGCATCTGCACAGCCACCTGTCCCACTTGCAGCCGTACAGCCATCTCTGTCCTTTATTTACAACATTGTTCAGAAAATTTTTAGCATTGTTGATTTAAGAAGAAAAAAGGGTTTGCAAAGTTTTCAAAGTTGCTTCAAAGTTTTCAAAGTTTTTTCCAAAGTTT
>LPNX010425073.1:0-23937 GCA_001517045.1 Pseudotsuga menziesii
TTTCTAAATATCTAAAGACACATTATTAATGTGTCACATCTTGGGAATTATCGCAATGTGACGTAACTCTTGACAAATATCACAATGTGACATAACCCTTTGTTATATTAGACATATAACATTTTCCCAATGCTATAATGCGACATAACCTTCATAAACATCAGAATGAAACATAATAGTTGATGAACGTTGAATGCCACATAATTAATAAGTCACATATTGGCTTCTATCATTTTATATATAATTTTTTAATCCTTAATGGGACAACTTTTTTTCATGTTAGACATATAACCCATACTTAATGTCACAATGCGACATAAGCATAGATGAATGCCCCAATTGAACACATCATGATGATTGTCAAATGCCACTTGACTAATGTGTCACATCTTGGGTTGTGTCGATGAATATCAATTTTTAATCCTTAATGAACCTGTTGGGGCCTGGAAATTCGCAGGCGGCAACAGTAAGGGATTCTCCCCAATTAACGTTCCCAACTAGCCCATTGAATGTTTGGAATAGGGAATCCGTCCGGTTTGCGGTCCGGCTACCGTAGGTCAAGAAATAAAACAAAAGCTTTACTGGTTGTGGCCCAGCCCACCAAGTTTTTGTATTTTGACTTTAAGAAATGATATGCAAGTGCCTAACTAAATGCAGAGCGATCAAGATGCAGGGAGCGGTCACAATGTGATGCGCAGGTTCTTACCTCTCGTCTTATGCTCGCAAGCAACCCAATCAGATACAATAAAACATAAACTAACTATCTAATCTATCCCTAGGGAGCAAGGTTATCATTCTGGGTGAGCAATACATCTTGCACATGCATTATGAAGAATCACAGATAGCTGATATTCCTTCCAAGACACATGAACACTTACAGATATTTAAATAACCAGATAGCCGATCATTTTGTAACAACAATAATTGCTCATAGTGGAAAATATCAAAAGAAAGATACCGAAGAACATTCAACAAGAACATAGGTTCAGGAAATTAAACATTCTCACAGCAAATGAAACACCGCTGAAAACGAAATAGTTCCTCTTCAACATTATTCATTGAGTCGCATTGATACATTCCATTCTACTCTCTCCAACAGGTAAAAAATTGCAGTTTCCTTTGCAAAACGAAGTAGTTCCTCTTGCAAGCAAACATTTACAAAATTTTCCAGGGGCCAAAAAGCCCTTTCTTCTTCCCACTTTCAAATATTTAAACTACAACTACTGAGTGCTTCGTTTTCCTCCCCAGACGCGTGGTCTTTCAGTTTCTTCAACGCTTCATATTCCGATCTTTTGTCAGTATGTGGTCATGAAACCCTTGATAACTGATCCATTTCTGGGATCATGCCTTTACAGCTCCGAACTTCGTTCTCCATTTGCCTCGTTTCAGTCATACCTCCGCCAAACGGGTTAGTCTTTCTTCTTATCGTGGTGAATTGACTGGTCTCCTTGAAACTGCATGCAGTCAATTCATGAGCATGGTTCAATAACAATTATTATCAATTAACCACCATCTTACAAGGAAATGGCCAGGTGCACCACATACGGGCGTGGCAAAATATCCTATGGTCACCGGCGGGAAAAATTCAAGTCGGCAGTCAGAAGGAAGTGAGCTCGGGGGCCAGGAGGATTTTCCAGCCACAACATCGAGTGAGGCTTAAGTCGCAGCCAAGCGAAACGCGGGCGGGATATGCCATAAATCGGACGTCGGATGGTTTTTAGTTTCAGAAACCAGAAGACTTCTAGGAGCCGCAACGGCGGAGGAGGAGGGTTAGAGGATACGCGGAGCGGACGGGAAAACTAAGTCGAATGTCGAAAGACACTCAGATCGGGAGCGAAAAAGGTCTCCCAGCCACAACGGTGGATGAGTAGAGGTTACGGACAAGCGATCGAAGGCTAAAATGAAACGGGCGTCGGATGGGTTCAGAATTCGGACGGAGAAAAGGTCTTGGAGCCGCAACGGCGGAGGGGCTGAGACTTTGCAGCTTCTGATTCAACAGCAAAAAGAGGTCTGCCTACAGGAAAACTCAAGTATTTGAACAGGGTTAACAACCAAAGTCGTTTTCTTCACAAAGGCTGCCGTGAAGAACAAAATTTTACCTCTTCACGGCCAGAAATCCACGACTTAACCGAAATTGAACATGGAATAAATAAACCTACTGACATCCAATATTCAAAGAAAAATGAAAAGAAGATATGCCTGAGAGGCTCAAGCATTTAACGATCCCACCAAGCAAAAATGATGAGGAGGGGCCCAGAATTTAAATAAATTTGGGGGGAACAGTTGCGGCAGCAACAACTGGCGATTCCCTGGTGAACCTAGATCTCTGGGTGATTATACTTTGAGCAACAGACTATTTAACCAGAATGCTTCTAATGAATTCTTCCGGCGATAAGGATTCCTCGACCGATGGAAGTGTGTACCTTAATCATTGATGATGGTCCATTTGGGGGAAGGGAAAACCGAGACCTTCAAGTCCAGACAACTATGTTGAGGCCAGAGTATGCGTTTCATTATTAACTCTGTTTTCAGGTAGCTAATAGCGTGGACACCACAGGATTGCAGCAGATAGTAAACAGCAGTATTCGTTTGTTCCCCATTCCCATGCCATTTTAACAGCCTTTGTGCTTTTGGAATTTTGTCCCTTTCATCTGAGTCCTTCTGTACGCCTTTCTTACTGAATTTTAATTCAGGATCCTCTATCCCATAGTGCCCTTTTGTGTGAGTGGTGTACTTTAAGTTTCAGCTCACGGACGGAGAGGATCTTTTGGCAATTTAGTATTTATGATTCAACACTTGCTTTGATTTATGATGCTTTTATAGAAGTTTTGACTCTTTACTTGCCTTTTGGCATTCATTTCTTGGCATGGGATCATTTCTATTTAATTCACTGTTCACCTTGCTTCCGCCCATGGGTCCTTTACTGTCGCTCCTTAGAACATTTTAAATGTGACGTGGATGGAGCCTCGACATAGTACTCTAGACTCTTCGAATCCAGTTTAATTCACAGGGGTTAAGCAGGACTTCAATGCACACAACATTTTATTCGAGAAAACTGTTAGGCTGGAAGAAATCTTTTAGCAATACACAGGCTGACACTCAACGTATTTGCTATTCCCAAAAGACCTTAATATCCTCCAGACGACTGTAAGTTCGTTCCCCTTATTGAAAATCAAAAACTTAAAATTAAATCAAATGAAAGCATGACTCGAAAACAACCACATAGCTTATTTATATACAAGGCAGAAAGAAGAAAGAAACTCAAGAAAAGTAAGGCTTGAGAACCAGGCCATTGACTGGCAAGTTCTCCTCCCATCCCTGTAAATCCTGCAGTTTATAAGTAGCAGGGCCAAGTTTGGCTACGATCTAAAAAGGGCCTACCCATAACTGCTGGAATTTGGTATGCTTTCCTTTCTCATCATGGGGGTGGTCCCATTTGAGGACTAAGTCTCCCACTTCAAAGTCTTTTGTCCCAGCTTTATGCTTGTCAAACCATCTCTTAACTTACTCTTGCTGTTGTTTAAAACGTTCTCTAGCCTTGGATCTGGCCTCTTCTGCCTTTGGGAGATTATATATTCTTATTTGGAGAACCTCATCATCCGACCCCCTAGACTCTTGAGCTAGTATGGAAGATGGCAGCATGATATTGGGAGGCAGGATAGCTTCCTTACCGTACACAAGGGTATAGGGTGACACTCCTATTGCAAACTTGGGGGTGACTCTGTCAGCCCACAGGGCATTGGGTAAGGCTGAGTGCCAACTTCGCTGGTTTTCTATGACAGTCATCTTCAGGATTCTAATGAGGTTTTTATTGGAGGATTCAGCCAGGCCATTCCCATGCGGATAGTAGTTAGCAGAATAATGTAATTTTATCCCTTTATCATGAGCAAAGGCAGTCAATTTAATTGATGAAAAGTATTTGGAATTATCAAAAACTATTGAAATTGGAACTCCAAACCTGGTCATGATATGATCTTGTAGGAAGCTGATGACTTCGTCCTCGTTGATCTTGTGCAATGGGATAGCTTCAACCCAGTGGGTGAAATAATCAGTCGCAGTGAGAATGTACTTGTGCAGCAGGGAAAAATTTGGTTTTATTTCCCTGATAATTTCCAACCCCCATTGTTCAAATGGTTCTATGATCATAACATGATTTAAGGGTGCGACTGCCTTGGGCTGTCTTCCACCACACCTTTGACAAATATCACATTTCCTGACATGTGCATGTGCATCCTTGAAGAGTGTAGGCCAATAGTAACCGGCTCTAAGGATTTTGTGGGCTGTAGTGTCGCCGAAATAATGTCCCCCAGCTGGACCGTCATGTAATTCTGCCATTACTTTCTTTGCATCTTCCTTTTCTAAACACCTAAGGAGAACCCCGTCATAATTCTTTCTGAATAACACTCCTTCAACAAGATGATAGGAGGCTGATTTGAGATGTAGAGCTCTTCTTTTTTTGGAATTCCAATGTTCTGGTAATATCCCCGACTGTAAGTAATGCACAAGGTCCCTATACCAGGACTCAGGAGCTGTAAACAGAGGGCATACATCCATTACATGCAATTCGGCTTCCTCTTCCAATGCTTGTTCTTCGTTGTTTCTACTTCCAGTCATCAATTTGCATAGCCCTTGACCTTTCACTATAGTAGCCGGTTTGAATTCAAGGTCGTATTCTTGAAGGGCTGTTACCCAGTTGCCCCTTCTTTCTCCCAACTCTTTTTGAATGAGAAGAGATCTTACTGCTGGGTAAGCGACTATTACCTTGGTCTGATTTTTTAATATATAAGGCCTGAAAAGCTTCACTGCCTTAAATACTGCGTAAGCCTACTTATCAATGGCTGCGTAGTTTAATTCATCCCCTTGAAGCCTAGTGCTCATGAAAGAGATTGGTAATTCATCACCCCCGTCCTCCTTTTGTGTAAACACGATTGCCAATGAATCATCGGATGCAAATGTGTACATAATGAAGTCTTTATCAAAGTCTGGACTTTTCAGGGAGGACTCATGGGCAACATCAGTCTTGATTTTGTTAAAAGCAGTCTTTTCAGTTTTAGTCCACTTAAACTGTGCATTCTGCTTGACCATCTGCTGCAGTGGCTTGACAGTCTGAGAAAAATTAGGCACAAACCTACGCACGAAGTTTATTGTCCCCATGAAGGATTGCATTCCTTTTTTATTATGGGGCATGGGGATTTGTTCAATGGCCTTGATTCTTTCTGGGTCTATAGATATACCTCTCTTTGAAACTATATGCCCCAGTAATTTTCCTTCTGTGACCGCGAATACGCACTTCTTAGGATTGAGGGAAATGCCATACTTCTAGTAGCACTCAAAAATTTGCTTTAGGTGGAACGCGTGCTCCCCTCTTTTATTTGAAAATATTGTGATATGATCAAGCTAGACCACCACACTTCGTCCAATTAGTCCATGGAAAGCTATGTCCATAGCTCTCTGAAATGTCGCGCTAGCATTAATCAGTCCAAAAGGCATTCTTCTATATGCAAAAGTTCCCCATTTAGTTCTGAACGTTGTCTTCATTCTATCTTCCTCAGCCACTAACACTTGGTTGTAGCCAGAGAATCCGTCTAACAATGAGAACAATTCAGAACCAACAACCATCTGTAGCAATTGCTCCATGGGAGGCACCGGATAGTTGTCTTTGTCTGAGGCGCGGTTTAAGTTTCTAAAGTCCACACATAGTCTGATTTCTCCCGACTTTTTTCTGACCGGCACCAAATTTGACACCCACTCTAAATGCCGGACTTTAAAAATAATCCTAGCGTCCAGCAATTTTTTCACCTCGCTTTGAATTAGTGGCTCCAACTTGGGGTGCATCTTCCTTAACGGCTGCTGATATGGCTTGACACCTGCTTTAATAGGGATGATATGATTAATAATGTTGGTGTCATAGGTCTTCAAATCTGCGTAAGTCCAGGCAAAGACATCTTTGTACTGCTTGAACAAACTGACAAACCTATCCCTTTCGGCAGGTGAACAACATTTGCCGAGGTTCACAAACTTAGGATCCGTCTCAGTCCCCAAGTTTATCAGTTCGAACTACAGGGTTGAGCTGTGCGTCTTTACATTAGCGGGTCTTCAGAATTTTTCATTCAAGTCAAACATCTTCTCTAATGTTCTGACTCCTTTAGGGACGAAATTGTCAAATTTCATCTCGGCTTGGTGTTTTTCATCATCGATGATCGCTCCTTTGAATACATCCTCATTGGTCAAACATTTTATGATTTGCTGGTCATCATCGAACACCCTCAGATTGGTGATCATATCTGGTACGAAGGGCCTGAAAAGTAATTCAATAGAACATCTGTTATTAGTGGGTACCAGCCTGGCAACTAATGTGGCCAAAAGATCAGCGGCCGCGTTTTTCATTCTTGGGATTGAAACAATATTGAATGCACGAAAACATTTAAGCAAATCCCATACCTCGCTTTGGTAAGCTTTCAAGTGGGGGAAAACACAATGTATTTGATTTCTTATCTGCTTTACAACTATTTCTGAGTCCCCAAAAACTTTTAAATTACTAACCTTTAGCTCAATCGCTTTCTTGAGTCCCTGTAGTAGTGCTTCATACTCAGCTGTATTGTTAGTACACTCAAACTCTAATCTACAGGACATGAAGTGTTTATTTTTTTGTGGATCAATGAGGACACAGCCGGCCCCTGACCCTTCTAAAGTTTTAGATCCGTCAAAAAATAAAGTCCAAAAAACATTATATACTGAAAAAGAATCTACTTCTACTGCTAAATCTACTATTTTACAATCAAAATCATCAGCCTGCGAGAATCGAAGGAGTTCAGGCTGGGTGTCAGATGTGTCACTGGCCTTCTTCGCTTGATAGTTCCTTGGTTCCATTTCAAGAAAGTAGTTTCCCAACACAGGTTCGACTGGTATATTCTTCTCATTTAGTTGGGTAACATTGTACTTCATGTGAGGCTCTCTCAAAACCTTAATCTGATTGGGGCTTCCTTTGTATGGCAACCACAGGTGTGACCAATCTGAGGCAAAGTATCCATTCAATTTAGCTCACCAATCTCTGCTCAGGACCAGGCCATAAGCGTCTGGTATATCAGCCACCACGATGTTGATAACTTGGCATACTTTGTCGTTTGATGACAGACGAATTAGAACGTCCTCCATTTCACCAATTACCTTAACGTCTGTCCTATCCAATTGCACCACCCTCCACATGGTTGGCTTAAACTGCCCATTGATTTTCTTACATACTGATACGGGCATGACATTAATTGACACCCCTGAGTCTACTAGACAATTATGAACGTTATGATTAAAAATTTCAAATGTCAGGAGGAAGGGTGGCTGTTTATTTTTAGACTTACCTCCAGTGCTAGCTTCTCCAATTTCTTCTTCATCCCGAGGCTGATTATCAGTGGGCAGCTTTTCTTCTGACATTTCAAGTGCCTTCAACAACTTTTCTTTCTACTGGGGTACTTTGCACATTTCAAATAGTGGGACATTTGCCTTTATCTTCTTTAAATCTTCAACAATGTCATATTCAATTTGTTGTTTAATGGACTGAGATTTATCAGAACTCACCCTCTCTTCGTTTGGCTTGGGAAACATTATGTCCTGCTTGGGATCTTGGCTGGTAATAGTGAATTCTGGAACCTTATCAGCCAAGGATTTATCTTGAAATTTTTTCTTGACGTTTCTTTGCAGCCTTCTGATCTTTGGAAGTAAAAGACTGTCATCACTAATCGTCCCTTGGCTTCTAGTTGTCACGTTAGCTTCCCTGACATCCTTGTGTCCCTGGGTATTTTCATCTTCTGCATCAAGCAAGGAGACAGAATTCCATAATTCCATGGTCTCTTCTTCCTATCCCTTTGTAGAGGTAGAAGCAGCACTTTCTTTCTTTTCATCATCATCTTCTTCCGTTAGTCTTGAATCTAACATCTGATTCATAACTAATGTCATTGAATTTATCCATTGCAGACAATTCCTTTCGGAGTGAGGCTGCTGGTGAAAGGTGCAGAAATTTTCCATCCCGATCTCTGTCAGGTTCATAGATGCAGTATTGTGAGGAGGAGGTTGGGACTGATTGTTCTCCTCCCTTTTCTTATAATAAGGCATGTAGAACTTCTGTGTTTCCTTCTCTTTTTCCAAGTCTATGATCTTATTAGACATCTTTTGCATCATTTTGGCCATATTCTCCAGGTCTGGTGACTTTTCTTCCTTAGGCTTATTGAACAGTAAGGTCTTCCTTCCTGCGCCTCTTTCTCCCGGTTGTTCCGGATAGTCTTTTATACTTTCTATTTCCACTTCCACCACTTCTGCTTCTTCGTAGGTCTCTGTCAAAGTAGGCTTGGCCCTACCTTTAGCAAACATGGCCAAATCTGGACCCAAAGCTGAAGTGTAGTACTCAATTAGTACTTTATCTGAAGGCTTGTCTGTTTCGGAATTTTTTTTCAGATATGCTGCAAACCTTTGCGTGAAACTGTGTACCTTTTCTTTTTTTTCCTTCTTCAAAGCACACAGTCCTTTCATGAGGGTCTCATGAGTCTTTTGAACTGCATACTTACTTCTGAAAATTCTCTCGAAAGTATCCCAATCTGGGATAGAATTAGCAGGAAACCCAAAGTACCAAGATGCAGCAGCTCCTTTGAGGGTATGTGGGAAAAGTCTGCACAATACATCCTCATGTTCCCCAGCCCTCAGACCTTCTATTTCCAAGTAGAAACTTTGTAGGTGATCGTCCACTAGGATCTTCTCATTGGGGTCAAATTTAGGCAGTAAATTCTCGAAGGCTTGAGGTAGGTCATGCAAAGGGGGAGTCAGGTTTAGGGGTGACCTGGCTTTCCATGCAGGTGGTGGATTAGGTGGATTGGGAGGAGGTTGGTTGGCGTTAACATCGGCCATGAGTTGAGGTGGAAAGTGCGGAGGGGAACCAACAGGAGTGTGAGGAGGTGAACTAACAAGGGTGTGAACAAGAGAACTGTAAGGGGTGTCTGGGCCTACTTGGTTCAAAGGCAATTCAAATTCCTGTAAGGCGGTCTCCACAAGTTCTTCCCAGTCTCCAACCAACACTAAATATTCTACTATAGGATGGTATTTCTTCTTATACTCTCTTCTAGGTAATTCGTGGATAATCAGCAACCCTCCAATCTTATTTACATAAGCACGGGTATGTCTTCTCAGATCGTTAACAATTTCGTTGCGAACAGGATATAGATGTTCTCTATTTTCTTCTTCCGGAATTGGATTACGCGGTCCACTACTTTATGAACTGTAACCAGCGGAATAATCTCGGTAAAACGGGTTTCCTCGGCCAGCCATGCACTGGCGGCCCTCCTTCTAGCGCCAAAACTGTTGGGGCTTGGAAATTCGCAGGCGGCAACAGTAAGGGATTCTCCCCAATCAATGTTCCCAACTAGCCCGTTGACTGTTTGGAATAGGGAATCCGTCCGGTTTGCGGTCCGGCTACCGTAGGTCAAGAAACAAAACAAAGGCTTTACCGGTTGCGGCTCGGCCCACCGAGTTTTTGTATTTTGACTTTAAGAAATGAGATACAAGTGCCTAACTAAATGCAGAGCGATCAAGATGCAGGGAGTGGTCACAATGTGATGCGCATGTTCTTACCTCTCGTCTTATGCTCGCAAGCAACCCAATAAGATACAATAAAACATAAACTAACTATCTAATCTATCCCTAGGGAGCAAGGTTATCATTCTGGGTGAGCAATACATCTTTCACATGCATTATGAAGAATCACAGATAGTTGATATTCCTTTCAAGACACATGAACACTTACAGATATTTAAATAACCAGATAGCTGATCATTTTGTAACAACAATAATTGCTCACAGTGGAAAATATCAAAAGAAAGATACTGAAGAACATTCAACAAGAACATAGGTTCAGAAAATTAAACATTCTCACAGCAAATGAAACACCGCTGAAAACGAAATAGTTCCTCTTCAACATTATTCATTGAGTCGCATTGATACATTCCATTCTACTCTCTCCAACAGGTAAAAAATTGCAGTTTCCTTTGTAAAACGAAGTAGTTCCTCTTACAAGCAAACATTTACAAAATTTTCCAGGGGCCAAAAAGCCCTTTCTTCTTCCTACTTTCAAATATTTAAGCTACAACTACTGAGTGCTTCGTTTTCCTCCCCAGACGCGTGGTCTTTCAGTTTCTTCAACGCTTCATATTCCGATCTTTTGTCAGTATGTGATCATGAAACCCTTGGTAACTGATCCGTTTCTGGGATCATGCCTTTACAGCTCCAGACTTCGTTCTCCATTTGCCTCATTTCAGTCATACCTCCGCCAAACGGGTTAGTCTTTCTTCTTATCGTGGTGAATTGACCGGTCTCCTTGAAACTGCTTGCAGTCAATTCACGAGCATGGTTCAATAACAATTATTATCAATTAACCACCATCCTACAAGGAAATGGCCGGGTGCACCACATACGGGCCTGGAAAAATATCCTATGGTCACTGACGGGAAAAATTCAAGTCGGCAGTCAGAAGGAAGTGAGCTCGGGGGCTAGGAGGATCTGCTAGCAGCAACGTCGGGTGAGGCTTAAGTCGCAGCCAAGCGAAACGCGGGCGGGATATGCCATAAATCGGATGTTGGATGGTTTTTAGTTTCGGAAACCAGAAGAATTCTAGGAGCCACATTGGTGGAGGAGGAGGGTTAGAGGATACGCGGAGCGGACGGGAAAACTAAGTCGAATGTCGGAAGACACTCAGATCGGGAGCGAAAAAGGTCTCCCAGCTGCAACGGCGGATGAGTAGAGGTTACGGACAAGTGATCAAAGGCTAAAATGAAACGGGCGTCAGATGGGTTCAGACTTCGGACGGAGAAAAGTTCTTGGAGCCGCAACGGTGGAGGAGCTGAGACTTTGCAGCTTCCGATTCAACAGCAAAAAGAGGCCCGACTACAGGAAAACTCAAGGATTTGAACAGCGTTAACAACCAAAGTCGTTTTCTTCGCAAAGGCTTCCCTGAAGAACAAAATTTTACTTCTTCACGGCTAGAAATCCACGACTTAACCGAAATTGAACATGGCATAAATAAACCTGCTGACATCCAATCTTCAAAGAAAAACAAAAAGAAGATATGCTTGAGAGGCTCAATCATTTAACGATCCCACCAAGCAAAAATGATGAGGAGGGGCCTAGAATTTAAATAAATTTGGGGGGAACAGTTGCGGCAGCAACAGAACCTTAGAATCGGATGACCCTTTATCATTTTAGACATGTAACCTTTGCTCAATGTCGCAATGTGAACGTCAAATGTCAACATTATTAATGTATCACATATTAGGTTGTGTCAGTGTATATAAATTTTTAATCCTTAATGAATATTGCAATGCGACATAACCCTATCACATTATTAATATGTAACATCATGGGAATTGTCAGCATATACCAATTTTTATAAAAACCAATCAGTATTATACATATAACCTTTAAAGAACGCCATGAAATAACCCCTTACTCCAAAGTGTTCTTTTCAAGTAATATTATATAATATCAATGTGCCTAAAATTCCATTTAATGTGATGTTTTGAATCTATCATACAACTACATTGTGGCATAACCCTTTGTCATATTATACATATAACCCTTGCTTAGTGTCACAATGTGACATAAAAATTAATAAACGTCACAATGCAATGTATCATAATGAACTTTGAATGTCACATCTTGAACATTAGAATGGGACATAACCATTTGTCATATTAGAAATATATAATCTTTGCTTAATGTCGCAATGCGACATAACCATTGATGAATGCCAAGTTTTGTCGGTATATATCATTTTTTAATATTATTATTTAAATCCTATAATCTAGTATAGTATTAAAAATTTTATATTCATTTTTCACTATATTCATAAATTGTATATATATCATTAGTAATATTTTCTTTTTCCGAAAGAAAAAAAGCTTGTTTTTATTAATCATGTAGGTTCATACAAAACTATATACCATATGTTCTTTCTATAAGCAGTTTTACAAAATTGTATTACAGCTTTACAAAAAAAACTGATTTCTAATAATCTTTCTCCTCCCTCCCGGGATCTTATGAGTCTAGGCCTTGTGATGTTAGCCTGATTTTTGCTAAACAAGAAATTCGTGTAGTGCAGCTAAACAAAAAGTTCGTATAGTGCATCTTTTAAGACTTTGCTATTTCATCCCCTCAGCTGATTTAAGGTCAACTCCCTTATGAGACTGCTGTGTGAATCTCAGCAAAAAAAATTTTCCAGAAAAATTATTTAGTTCAACAAGTGAAGGAAAGGCCTGTGTGGGTATGCCATGGCCTCCGAGTCTTTTATTTCCAAAATTTTCCAATGACCCTGTTGCAATTTTAGTCTTGCCTTGGAGAGTTTATCTGCTTCCTCATTTAGTTCCCTGTAAACATGCTTAAAGGAAATTGATTTAAAGAAGGATAGTTATCTGCATGTCTCTTCATATAAAACATCTAAAGAAGCATTTCTGCATTTCTGAGTCTTATTAAGCCAATTTATTACCACCATTGAATCACCAAAAACTTGTAGTTTTCTGTAGTTTCTCTCAATTGCGAAACATATGAGAAGTTTTAGAGTCATAAGTTCAGCATAGTTGTTGGTTCCAGCTCCCAGCCCCAAGGAGATTTTGAAATAATGGTTTTGGGTAAGGAATAGGCATGCTCCTCCCCCACATGTCAGGTTTTGGGAGGCTCCATCAAAAAAATCCCATGGGTTGTTTTTGTTTATTTTCTCTGGAACAATGATTCTTGGAGGAGGTGTGTTCCTTTCTTGTGGAAAGTATGAGATTATATCCAAACCTTTCTTTGCAACCTCTTCTGGAGAGTTGGATTTTTCAAGAAATATGGCCCTCTTTCGAGCCAACCAAATGCCCCAAATGTGGATAAGTGGGAGGGATTTGAGTTTAGTTGTTTGGGGTGAGGAAGTCCAAGCCTTCCATGCTTCTTCCACTGTATTACCTTCCTAGGATAAAGTTGAATAAGTAAAAGACTTAGAGTGTTCCCATAACTATTTGGAAAAAACACAATGAAGGAAAAGATGATTTGAGTTTTCCTCATTGTCCTTGCATACGCTACACCATCCAGGACCTACAATCTACCTTTTCTGTAGGTGCTCCCATGTTGGGATTTTGTTTGCAAGGACACACCATGAGAAAAAAATTTCCTTCAGTGGGCATTTGTACTTCCAAATCCCCTTTTGCCACCAGTTTTGATTTTCATGGAAGATTTGTGAGCAGAGTTGTTGATATCCAATCTTTGGGGAGTATTTTCCAAGTTGTGCTTTCTCCCAAATCAGCTCGTCTTCTCTGTCTGTAATACTGATGTGGGAAGATTGTAAAGCTAGTATGTATTGATCCCACAGGGATGCCCATTGCTTTGGCAGCTCCAGGTCTTGAATCTTCCTCCATTCTTGATTCCATATGTTCATTGAGATCGGGTCTGCTATTTGATTGGTGTGGAAGTACCCTTTTGATGAATTATCTGAATTAAAGGTTGAGGAAGAATGTGATTTTGAGTGCTACCTATCCATGGGTCTACTCCTATTCTAACTTTTGTGCCATCCCCCAATTTCCAGACCAATACTTCTGCTATAAGAGAGAAAGATTTGCATAAGGATTTCCATATGATGGATCCACTTTTATGCTTCTTGAATTCAAAATATTTGATCCAATCCATAACTGGGGTTGGGGTGATGTATTTATGTGTAATAAATTCTGTCCATAGACTCTGTGTTGTTATGAGTCTCAATCCTAATTTTGCAGCCAAAGCTTTGGCAAATAAGGCAGTGTTCTTGATGCCACAACCTCCCAATGCTTTCGGTTTTGCAATTTGATCCCATTTTACCCATGGGAGGACCTTTTGATCCTTCTTCCCGGCCCATAGAAAAGATGAGCATACTCTTCTAGATTTTATCAAGATTGATTTAGGAATCCATGCCAATGCCATCCAGTATACTGGGATTGCTTCCAGTACTGATTTGATCAAAACTAATCTGCCTGCTCTTGAGAGCCACTTATTGCACCAGTTTCTTATTCTGGACTCCAGTTTTGTAAGCAGCCAGTTCCAATCCTCTTTTCTGTAGCAATTTGGTTTGAGTCTGAATCCCAAGTATTTTAATCCATCATCCAAGGATAGTTGTTGATAAGGGAAAAGAGCCTGAAAAGATCTCTACAAATCCTCTTCTAGGTTTATTGCTATAAAGGAGGATTTCTACAGGTTTATTCGCATTCCTGTAGCTTTACAGAAAAGAGTTAGTATTTCTGAAAGTATTTCTTCCTCTCTTTTAGATTCCTTACAGAAAATGAGAATATCATCCACAAATAGTAGATGTGTTATGCTCGTGTTTGTAGAAATTCTAAGTCCTTCAAGCAGTCCCCTTCCTTTTGCATCAAGAATAGCTCTACTTATCCCTTCCGCTACTAGAAGGAAGAGCAGAGGGGATAGTGGGAAGGCTTATCTCAAACCCCTTTCCGCATGGAAAAACGGGAAGCTGCTCCATTTATGAGGACTGCAAAAGAGGTTGTTGTAATGCAGGAAAAAATCCATTTTATGAAGGGGTAATTGAAGCCCAGATGGGTGAGGAGAATCCTAAGGTAGAGCCAACTTACTTTATCGAAATCCTTTGAGAGATCGATTTTTAAAATCGCCCCCTTATATTTTTTTGTTTTTGCACTGTGAAGACCCTCCTGTGCAACCCCTATAGCTTCATGGATTTGTCAGTCCTCAAGAAAACCAATTTGTTCTTTGGAAATCATCTTTAACAACACCTTTCTGAATCTCTGAGCGATAATCTTTGTGACCACCTTGTAGGGTATATTGTATAGTGAGATAGGCCTGTAGTCCTCCAAGCTTTCTGGGGAATCCTTTTTTGGAATTAGGGTTAAGAAGGTTGAGTTCAGAGGAGAATGGAGGACACCATTTTTTCTAGTTTCCTCTACCAAGAGTAATAAGTTAGGACCTATGGAAGCATAGCCAGCTAGTATGAATTCAATTGTCCACCCATCTGGTCCCAGACTCTTTTATTTTTGAAAGCTGTGTAGGGTTTCTTTTAGCTCCTCCTCTGAGACTTCCTCCATAATATCCATGTTGTCTTCCTCACTGATACTTGTATGGAAGTAATGAGAAAGTCAGATTACTTCAACTATAGTTGTTTGTTGGTCTTCTTTAAAAATATTCTCAAAGTATTTCTTCCCTATCTCAGCTAGGTCTTCAAAGGTGTTTAATGTCTCATTGTTTTCATTCTTTAGCTCCCAAATAGTGTTTTGTTGCTTCCTACCTTTTGCAAAGGCCTAGAATAATTTTGTATTATCATCTCCACATTCCATCTACATTGCTATGCTTTTCAATCTCAAGACCTCCTGTCTTTCCAATAGAAATTTGGTTCTTAAAGCTTCTAGTGAAAAGAGTTTCTCTCTTTCCTCCTGTGTGAGAAAGCCCCCCCCTTCCTTGTTCTGGAGCTCCTTTAGATCCTTCTTGATTTGGATGATTTGTTGATCATCCTGTATCTTCTTGTTTGCTTCCCATTCCTTGAGGATTTTTTAAATTTTGAGCAGGTTTTGGGAGAAATGTATGGCAGCCCTAGAACCATTTCCTTCCTCATAGGGAGTCCAATTTGAGTGTATGAGTTGCACTACTTCTTCATTCTTGAGCCAAGCTCAACAGAGCTTGAAAGGGATTGCCGACTTTTTTGGTTGTTTTCGTATTTCCAAGCAAATGGGTAGATGGTATGAGTCTACCCCTAAGTCTACCCATTGTTTGAACATGAAATCCTCCTCCAATAAATCTTCTGATATCAAGAATCTGTCGAGATGCTTTGCTATTCTCTCTTGTCCTATTAGTCTATTTGACCAGTTTGGTTTTAAGGGCTGTGGCTCTAGATATATCAATTTGGAGTCCATCAGGAGGTTTCTGAAGTAGGTTGATGATGGGTCCGTTCGAGATTTTGGCCCCCAAGTTTCATGGACTCCTAGTGTGAAATTTAGATCCCCTGCTATGATCAAATTTATTTCTTTTAAAAACTCAGCCTTTTTGAAGGAGTCCCAGAAATTTGTCCTATTTGAATAAGGCCCATAGATGTTAACAACATGTAGGGTTAAGTTTGATTCTTCCTAGTAGAGCTGGGTTCCTAGCCCTAAAGTGGAGCCCCATGAGTTTGTGCATCATATGCTTGTTTTCTTCCATCCAGTTGCTAGTTCTCCTGAGTGTCCATTTGCACTTTGTGTTGTAAACGTGTAGAGAGGAAGGAGTGAGGATAGCAAAAGTTCAACTTCCCTTTCTAGTCCCATGGTCTCTTGAAGAAGGATGACTTCTAGCGAGAGAACCTCCATCATCCTTTTTAGGGCAATTTTTTTCTGGGTACTTGCTAGACCCCTGCAATTTAGGGAGAGAAGTTTCATTTTGGAACCCCTTTCGGGGTTTTCACTGCTCTAAGCGCCCCAAAAATGGTTGTTTGTCTTCCACTTGCTTGATCTCTGAGAGCCTTGCTCTGAGCCATGGAGAGGTGTGAAGGTCTCCCTCGTCCTTTGCCTTTGGAGGAGATATTAGGGTTTACTCCAAGCCCTTTTACAGCGGCTCTTGTGTTCTGAGAGATTGGGACATCTCTTGAACGTAGATGGAAATGGATAGAAGAAAATTGGTTGGATGATTCAGTCTTTGTATGAGAAGGGGAGGTTGCTTGGTTTGAGGGGCGAGGAGAAAAACCGGGGGGAGCTGGGGAGCGATCTTGTTTGGGGTTAGGACTGTTTGTGTGGGGAGCAGGGGGAAATTTGTCCTCATTTAAAGATAAAACAGTCAAATGCTTGCTAAGTAACGAAGTATTCATACCTGGTGAAGAGGGAGAGTCTGGATGAGACTCTGGCTATTGGATAGGTCCCTTGTCTGCTGTTGCGGCCAGTCCTTCCCATCGTTCCAGTGGCTGAACTTCGATTTTTGTCATAGGGTGTTCTTCCACTAATCCTGGTGCTGAAACATTTTCTTTTGAGCTCGAGGCCCCTGCTCGCCTAACCCACTTCTTTCTTCTGGAGGTTGAGGGAACGTAGTTTGGGCAGTTTCTTGCCAAGTGTCTTGTCTCATGACATTTGTGGCATCGAAATAGGAGTCCCTTGTAGTCTAGTAGCTGTTTTTTTGTTTTGGTTTGCCAAGTCAAATTAAAATGTTCCCTTAGGCTTGTTCTGATATTCAACGATACTAAGATCCTCGCAACCTTCTAGATTTTTGTTTGCTGATAGGATAGATCCACCTCAATGAAAGTCCCCAAAGCCTTTCCAGTGTCACTGAGCGATTCCAGATTCCAAAGTTCCAAAGGTAAACCTGGTAAGCGGACCCAAACCGGAATGGTGTCTAATCTCTCAGTGTCCGCATCGAACAAAGGCGTCCACCTTTTTAGCTGGAAAGGGGTTTTTCCATATGTCCAGAATTTTTTGAGGGTGAGGTCTGCATCCTCTATGTAATTGAAATGAAAGCCGAACCATCCCTTTACTAGCGGTGTGATTTTCGGGCTTCCACCTTGTAGACACGTCCAATTATTTTTAACCCAATCTTCCATTTTCCCCTGTGTTGGGTTTCTCCCTCTGATTTTTCCAACAAGGGCCAAACCATCCATCTCCTGAGCTTCTGCCATGGAAACACTTACACCGTAAACTAGGTTGCATTCTCCTCCGGAGGGGTTAAGATAGTGGGTTTTCCATTTTTTGGAGCTGGGGAATGATTCCTCTGAACTTTTATCAGACGAGGTATCTTTGCTTCCTGAGATGGGGTTCATATGAGGGCTGCTCAGAAGCCCGTTCAGTGGCTATTCCTATTCTGTGGTGGACACTGGCTGTGCTGCTAGAGTGTTGCATCCTCTGTTCAGGGCTCCATCTGAATGTGGATATTGAGGCTCTGCTTGAGGTGGTTCACTGTGAATGGTTTCTTCATCCTGAGAGAGATGGTTTGCAGGAAAAAGGGAGAAGGGTGCTCCTCCTATGCTTGGGTTTAACGGTCGTGCTGCAAAAATCCCTAACAGACCTTCTTCTGCGAAGGATGGCATGTCCAAAACCCTAAACTCTAGTCCAGCTCACAGATTTTCTAGGGCCTTCTGGAGAGTTTCCGGTGACGGGATTACGGGGATTTTCGTAGGAGTGAAGATGCATAACCCATGCCACGTGTCATCTGAATAGTCTACCATGTCTTCTGGTAAACCCTCGCCTTTCTCCATGCTGTTCGCGTACGTTCCTTGCCGTTTCGATGATCCAGAGAAAAGACCAATTGTTCCTTTCATGTTTGGCTTGAAAAAACTATAAAAAATCCATATCCGTCGCTGTCCTTCATGGAGCCTCGATGAGCTCCCTCTTTAGGAAGTCCATATATCATTAGTAATATAATATTTAAATAGTAAAACAAGATATTATTAATTAATTATTATATTATTATTTAAAAGTATAATAAAATTATTTTATTATATTTAATTAAAAATAATTTAATGATAATATTTTATTAATTTCTTCTAATCTCATAATTGTTATTTTGTTGATCCTTTTAATATCAAAACTAATAGATTGGGAAATTGTTAGAAGTGTTTTTTTAACTTAAATTGTATTATATTATTTTATTATGTTATTTCCCCTTCTTCTGTTATAAATACTTATTCACATGCTTCCTTCCTTTATTTTTGATTCCCATTTTTAAAATTTTGATTATTACTTTACTCCAAAATCTTATGTAATATTATATAATATGATAATTGTTTTTACAAAAACATGTAATTATGTAGTATGAATATTTTATACTATATTGAAATAGAAGGAATAATGTTGCAAACGTAATATTTATTGTATATCCTATTTTATCATATAATAATTATTTTTAGTATTTTATAAAACATGTAATTATTTGATATAAATATTTCAAAATTGAGATAAAATAAATAAATGAAAATCTAAATCAACATTTCTCTTTTATTATTAATATTACGAATGAATAATTGAGAAATTATGTAATTAATACTATGGATGAATAATGCATAGTTTAATTTTTATATTTTTTAAAATTTAGTTAAAATAAATGAATGAAAATTCAAAGTTTTTCTTTTGTTATTAATACTATAGATGAATAATAGATAAATTTTGTTTATAAATTAAAAAAATTCTTAAAAATTCATGATAATGTCATAGTATTCTTTTGAAAAAGTATTTTATATATATAGTTTTTATTTTATGTATTTACTCTTAGAAAACATCTCAAGTTTTTTTCTATGTATCTTAACAATACATAGAAAGCATTTTTCAAAATTATTAAAATAAAACTTATTCTCAATATCCAAACCTCAATATCATTTTGTTAAACACATTGTTTAATTTTTAAATGTGATATGCATATGAAGTAGTAGATCCTCATTTAGCTATTAATCTTTTTAGATGTCCAGATGATAAGGAATGGTACCAAAGCCTTGAGGATGTGGGAATGACAGAGACACTGACTTGCATGATAAATGGTTGGGTATTAGGGAGTTAAAGGGAATTGAAGGTAGGGGGGCAGGATCAGATTGAAGGTAATGGAAAAAAAAAGAGGATTTGAAATTTTATAAATGTAAGATTAACCAAATCATCACATATACTCAGGGTCGGAATTTCAAATGACGGACACCGTCAAAATTGCCGGTAACAATCAAAATTTGAAACGTTTTCTGTATTCCAAGCCAGATTTCGGTAAAATCTTGGCTGTATTTGACGGCTGTATTTGACGGGTAAATTGACCCATGACGGGCATTTACCCGTCAAATTCCATCCCTACATATACTAAACAACATTATCATTATCTGCAATAGAAAATCACATAGAAGACTAGTAATATGTCGGTATGGGTGAAGTTTGCATAACTTAGAAGAGGAAATAGGAAGAAAATATGTTACATAGAAGACAAATAAAATGTTGGTTTAAATTAAATTTGAATTAGTTATCCGAATAGGTAGATTAAGGACTCGAGAAGAGTTACAACCTCCACCCATAATGACAAAGTAGAGAATGAGACAAAGAAGATGAGGCACATCCCATGATCTTCTATTCAAAATACGAGCAAAGATCAAAATACTTAATTAATTATTAAAATATGGTTAGATGTGAAAATTATATTCGTAAAGGAATTTTAGAGGATGCGTTTAAGGTATGAGATAGAATAATCCATCTTCTATTATTATGTCCCCGAGAAGAGGATATATATGAATCGCTCAGGGCGATTAATTGGAGTTTACATGAGAATTTTTTTTGTGTTTTATAAAGTTTTTCTATAGTTTAATTTTCAAGTATATTAAATAATACTTTTTAAAACTTTTTTTTTGCATTTTCATTGGTTAATAGAGATGACAGTTTCTCTATGGTCTTGTGCCCCAAGACCTGGGGCTGGATTTCGTCAGCAAAATTTTAATACAACCATAGTTTGTAAGCATTGAATTAATGCATTTAATGCTCTTATTATGAAATTTTAAATACACATTAAATACACCACTACTAATGTGCAGCGAGCTTGAAGCTTGTGCTCGTTTGCATATTTCAATGCCAACCCGTGCTCGACCACCATCCAAGCGACGCTTTCGCCTTCACGTTGCTGAAGTTGATTTGCATTCATTCACCGCTGAAGGAAATACCCATGGCCTCCACGCTCACAAAATCAGTCATTCAGGATCCTCGAGAAGACTACCCCACTTTTCAGGTCCCCTGTATTTACTGCCATTTGTAACTTCTAAGTTAGTTTAGGCTTTTCTCATGGCCTCTGTATTTACTGCCATTTGTAACTTCTTAGTTAGTGTAGGCTTTGTTCATGTATACCGTTAGTAATTACTGCCAGTTGTAGCTTGTAAGTGGTTTAGCCGTAATACTGATCTACCCAAAGTAGAAGCTTATGTAACCTTTCAGGCATCATTCGTGGACCACTGTGCTGCCATGTTTTAAGTAAATCTGCCTCCTGAGTTAATGAGCTATGATGGTCTGGCTAAGACTCTTACTTCCTATCAACGACACCATGTGGGAAGCACAGATTGATATCATCATCATCCATCTACAGTCTTATTAATGAGCTCCTTCTCCCGCTCTACTCTCCTTGGTTAGAGACATCTACTTTTAAACCATAAACTTGTAGTTTTTTTATTGTAATAGAGCTGACAACCAGGATGTTTTGATTACTGCCGTAGATTCTGATTAACCTGTCGAATAAATTGTCAAATCCCAGAATTTCCAGTTCATTGTACTTTTTAATGTAATAGAGCTGGCAACATGTATCATTTTATTGGTTGCAGACTTGCAGTCGTAGATTCTCATTACCCTGTCGTCATAACTTGTCAGTGTTAGAAGTTCGATTATTGATTGCCTTAAAAGCAAATAGGTTTATTGTTCACATATTATTTAAATATTATTTCAGTTTTTGGACTGGTTCACCAGAATCAACCACAAACCTAAGTGTAATAAGTGTAAGCATGGATTCATGCATCTTGATTTAGAAATAAACTAACTATAATTGTAATAATTGTAACAAGTGTACAGTATTTTTTTATTAAGGTTTAAATAACTTTTAATTACAGGGTGGTTAAAGAAACAGGGAACAATTTGTTTTTGTTCTTTATATCAGTTTTTTGTTTATTTATTGATTATTAAATAGTATTTGTTTTGTTTTTATATGAATTTTAACAATATGATATTTTTGTTTATTACTAAATAGTATTTATTTTGTCCTTATATTAACTTAACAAATTGATAAAAATAATATATATAAAATTTATGTTTTAGCCTTTACTTTGGTGGGGATCCATTTGTTTTTAATCTATCCCTTTGTCTTCTAATAAAATTTTCTTTTCAATCATAGGATAAACTCTAAAAATGTCATTCTATCGTTTATAAGCAGGTTACTTCAAGATGACGAGATTACTGTACATATCTGCTCTGGTTTTGAGACTATTAACGATCTTCTATTTGTTCTTATGTAGATAGGTGTTTCTATTTGAACTTTTCAGCCAGTAAGACTGGCCAGTCGTCCTCCTTAAAAAAAATATTTATAACATATTTCATTTGCATTAAGTACAAAGAGAATAAAATGATTTACTATAGTTGTCAGATGCCCCAATTTGCAAAACAATTTAATGTCATTGAAGAACATTATGTTTAATTTTATGATAGAGTTTGTAATTGATGACCAAGTGAGGTCAAGGTTAATTAATGTATTGCAGAATATTTTATTAATAAATAAATAAATGATGAGACAACAGCTTAGGGAAGCTGTTAAATGAGTGTTAACTGGTCACTTGGTGGAGGAGACTGGGTGGAGAGTATACTGACAAGT
This sequence comes from Pseudotsuga menziesii, assembly GCA_001517045.1. NCBI lineage: Eukaryota > Viridiplantae > Streptophyta > Pinopsida > Pinales > Pinaceae > Pseudotsuga > Pseudotsuga menziesii. Next base: position 22,318 of record LPNX010425073.1, read on the forward strand.
GGCAGCATCCTCAAACTACTTCTAACTGTTGCAGGTGGCAACTTCCCTATAATTGTGGTCATGATTCCCCAAGAAAGTGGAATAGGAGCAGGTGGATCATTAAGTAAAAACTGACCCAGAAGACCTAGGCATTGAGATAAAACTTCCCATTGAAGACAGCTAAGGGCTACTCATTCTGGATTTGTGATCATTATGAGTGAATGAAGTGCACATGAGAAATTTGATGGAGGGGACTTGTTGAAGTGAGTTTGACGGGATAAATGCTGAATATTGAACTTGTGCAGCTACTCTAAGTTGAATTTCTTACTGCTATGAGTAGGGCTGAATTACTGCTGTAAATCTAGTCAAGTGATAGAGGGTCTCAAGGTTACATCCTTCACCTAGTACTCTACCAAGAGGACCGGGAAACAGGCTCAGGGGTCATGAGAAAGTGCAGAATAAGCTTTCTCCAAGAGTTTGTTGGGAGGAACAGCCTCCTTAAGTTGTTGTCACCTCATCCATTTGATAGGTTTTATTTGTTCAGGTTTATTTATAGTTTATCTACTGTTTTCAGAAAAAAAAGATTACTAGTTTTCAAGATATGCATATTATTATTTTATTGGGGTTTATGAAGAAGAAAGAGCATTGTCTATTGATAAAACTAGTGATTAGTAGATTATATTTAAAACATTAGAGATTTTGCTAAGTGAAAGGTGAATAGAAAAGAAATTACCAAAATGTATTTTTCCACGCCTTTTACAAGGAAGTACTCTAGTATAGTTGGTTGCTTAAGTTAGATAAGTAGATTTGTTTATTAACTCTCAATGTAAAATGCAAATGAATACTTCTATAGTTTTATGTGATTCATTTATAGAAATCTAGTTGTACTTGCTCTGTCTACTGAAAGTAACTGCATTATCTAATTATAGGAAAAGATTAGATTATATAATAATCACTAGTAATTATAATATTTATAGAGTTAGTACTAGTTTTAATACTCATTATAAATACAATGAATATAGTTTAATAAACAAATATAGGAACAATAAAAGTGGTATTTAGGGTTTAACCTAGCTAGTACTTTATAGGTCATTATAATTATTTATTCACGCTTACTGTCAGGACCTGGAATTGTCCATTTTTCCACCACTTATTGACATACTTTTTATCCATTTTTCATCCATTTCTTACCATTATTTCTCATTTATCATTCCATTTTTCATTCATTTGTTGCAGCTGCACATTGTACAGCCGCTACTTCCATTTGATGTTTTAAGTGGTTAATAGTGACTATTTTCCTTTATCTTTGATGAATTAAAAGACTATTATGCATAATTTTACTAATGATGGTTTATGGAGTGACTTGCCACGTACAGGATGCTCACAGCCAGTTGTTACAGCCTTAACCAAAAACGCATGCCACATAAGAACACCTTGATTCGCGTATTGATTTTCAGGAATATGGAAATGAATCTCAAAAATCCGAGACATGGGTTTTGTGCGTAACATCCTCATTTACCTGAATCACGAGAAAATCACCAAACAAAGCTACGGTTTGTGATATGCAGGTGGTTCTTCGAGAGGGTATTTTCCAGATTTGGTGTTGCGGCCGGTTCCAAAGTTGCCAGTAGTTACGGCCAT
>LPNX010425118.1:7889-59335 GCA_001517045.1 Pseudotsuga menziesii
CGATTTTCTGTTTGTTACCCCTTACCCCTTATCGGGGACCGTGTATTTAAATTTTTTTTTATGATTTAAAACTCACGTACGCGTTTTGGATGTATAAATCGCGTGCGCGTTTTGGCTACACAAATCGCGCGCGCATTTTGTAGTACTATAACGCGTACGCGATGTTTCTTCCTATCCTACATGTCCCATGACATGTCAGGCTCGGGTTGAACCATACCAAGTGCTATGTCAGGCTCGGGTTGATGTATTTTTTGGTAACATGATGTTGTTTTTGAAAACTAGGATTGCATCTTAAAGGTCCATCATCTTCTTGCACTCACCCTTACGTCCTAGAAAAGTTGATTTTAAGTGTAATCATAATTTATACTTACAACCTAGAAAAGCTGATTTTAAATCTTAAATTATAAGACATAGTCAAACCATATACCAAAAAGTTGTACTTACCTTTATATCAATTTTATTGAAAATTTCAAAGATTCTACTCACGTTTCTATCAATTTAGTAAACCTTCGAAAACATGTGAGGAAAATTTCAAAGATTCTACTCACTTTTATATCAATTTAGTAAACCTTAGAAAGCATGTGAGGTTGTGAAGAAAATTATTAAATATAGAAAAGTCTTTGTAGTGGTGAAGGATTAAATACTAAGAAAAACGATTCTATTAAACATTGAAGGAGACATTTAGATATTGTTTTAGATTTTGGCTTTGTTCCAAAGGATCAACAAGATTAATTTAATTGTAACAAGTGTATAACAAGAATTCATTTCATTATAATCTTATTTTGTTATGTTTAAATGCATTTTGGTTAAAATTTAAATAATTTTTAATTAAGAGGTAGTTAAAGAAACAAGTAATCATTTGTTTTTGTTTTTTATATATTTTTTTATTAAATTGTATTTGTTTTATGCATGTATTAATTCTAATAATCTGATATGAATAATGGATATAAACTTGTATATTTTAGTTTTTGTTTAATAGTTAGCTATCTTCACAAAATTAAATAGATAGTTGTGTTTATAGACATTTACTGACCACTTTACTTTACTAATTTATTAAATATTTTAAAAAAAATTATAATAAAAAACTTTATAAATGTTTAGAAAAAGACATTAATTTTTAACAGATTACTGAAACTTTCCAAAAATAACCAGAAAGCCAGTGGCAACCTTCAATAATATAAGAATCAAAATAATCACGTGATTCGAGTTTGGTTATATCGTTTAGGTTGTTATTTCGGGCATTTGGGTAATGTAGTCAAAATTGAAGAGATTGTAAAAATCGTTGGTTTCTGAATTTCCGATCAGTGAACGGAATACTGACTCTAAAATGCCCTCGTGGGACCAAGGGAGAATGGGATTATCTAGTTTTTTTCTATCATACTATATACTCGATTTGATTTGCATCCAATGGTTTCGCAGTCTTTCAGTCAATATCGGATGCTCAGGAAATCGAATCTACCTCCACGCCTCTTCAAATATGATATGATCTGAAAATTATTGAGGGTCATTAAGCCATTGTGTTTTTCGATCCATAGCTGGGCAATTGAGTCAACTCATGGCCAAATGTGCCCATTTTGCATTTCTGGGTATGATAATTGCAGTAGCTCTAGCAACCGACGATCCGCAGTTTGAACAGGTGGATCAGATTGGTTGCAGCGACCAACAGAAATATACTTACGTTAATGCTACAGCGTTTCAGGAAAATCGGGATTCTGTTTTGGCATCCCTCCTCTCAGGCCTCTCCGAGGATGGCTACAGTACGAATTATGAAGACAGAGCTGGCAAAACAGATCCTGTTTATGGTATTGCAGTGTGTCGGAAATATTTAAACGCCCGTGAATGCTCAGAATGCTTCACGAAAGCGGCGAATTTAATGAAAGAGAACTGTCCCCGATCCAGTGGTGGTCGGATTCATCTGGACGGTTGTTTCCTCCGGTATGAAAATTCTACTATTAGTACGAAGGCTGTGGACGCAGGGGCTTCCCGTTACTGTTACTCCACAAATGACAGCGATCCACAGGCATTCTCCCAAAAAGCTCAGCTCTTATCCACGCAACTCATACCGAATGCTTCTGCAAATAACAGCTATGCCGTTGGCTCCATTGATGGCTCCTTGTACGGTCTTGCTCAGTGTTGGCCCTCCCTTACGAGCAGTCGTTGCCAGGAATGTTTGATAGGAGCTCAGACGCAATTACTCACCTGTCTTCCCAAACGTGAAGGACGAGGTCTTGAGGGAGGCTGTTTTATGCGCTACTCACCTTATTCGTTTTTCACAGATAATCAGAGTTCCTGTAAGAGTGTTTTTTTAGGGTTTTTCCCTTTTTTTAAGAATATTATTTCAAGAAGGCATGCTGAAACATAAATGGAGATATGACAAACGTGGGTGAGCACATGGGTTTTTAAGTGTTTGGGATGATTAACAAGCTCATTGATCAAGGGGTTTGAGCTCATTGATCAAGGGGTTTGAGGGTCAAATCTTTAGCTAACTTTTGTATGCATCCAGATGGTTTTCAAAGTTTTATAATTTTTCAGTATTGTATTATATATTTGATTCAAACATAGTTACATGTTGAACAGTCATCATAATATTTGTTATTGACCTTATATGTGTGAATTTTTCACTTTTTTAACTATTTTGTGCATAGATTGTAAATAATATCCAATTGTGAAAGTTTCTTAGGCTCCTAGATTTAACTGTAAATCAATTCTTACATGCTATAACTTAAGGTTTTAGGTTGGTTCTTATTAGAATTGAACTTTGTTCCTGATTTTACATTATTACATCCAATTTGTTTATACTAAATTTATAGAAAATTAAAAAAAAAAATTAATTGAACTTTTGATTTTTTATTTACAAGTTTTCATTTTAATTGTTAGTTTGTTGGAAGACTACTTCAAGATGACCCATAGGGATTAGGTCTTCATTGGTGCCCCTGGCTGTACACCAACTCTTAGGATAAATAACAACCAAAAAGCCTTGCTTTTAGGGTGTTTGTTTAATCAAATCCTGTCAAACATTGTCCCTAGAAATTGTAATTTTTGCCAATATGCAATTCTAGCTATCAACCTGGATTTTCCTAGACTAAATGCTGAATTTTAAAACTAAGATTTCAATTTGAACAATGAAAACTAAGATTTTAGCCATTTTCAACCATTTCTGCTCTACCAGATTCCCACCATTAAGAAACTATTTTGGTTTGCCCATACACTACTCCATACACCAATAGATCCAACTAACTGACCCATGACTTTAAGTTAAATCCTCAAGTAATGGCAAATGACAAATGGATCCAACCCCTTGGAAAATAAAGTTTACACCAATAACAAATGGATCCAACCCCTTGGAAAATAAAGTTTATAAAAATTCTAAAGAAACAAAATTTAAGTTTATTTTGAAAATTTTCAATTTTTTGAATTGTGTTTTAACCTTTTATTATGCAAATTCAACCATTGATGTAAGTTCTATAACAAGTTTTTTCCTTTTGATCACAGTAACGACGAATCAGACACCGACATCCAGAAAGTCATCATCGAAAATAGTGTCAATTGTGCTTGGGAGCATCGGGGGAACAGCCCTAATTGCAGTGCTGTGTTTAGTGTTATATAGACGTTTTGTACATTTAGGGAGCAACTCTCGAACAGGTGATATGCATTTTGCTGTGACTTTAGTTTTTGGGTTTAGTTTTGGTTTAGCCCATCAAATTGGAGTAAGTGAATTTTAATAGGTTAATTTATCTTGAAAATTGGTTTCATGATACTCTGTACAGATGAGAGTGTAGTTGCAATTAGGGATGATTGCAATGATGAGAATGTAGCTGCAAGGGGCAATTTCGAGCAATATGTTTTTGATTACGAGGTTCTGAGAGATTCAACTGGCAACTTTGACAGAGACAACATGCTTGGCAGAGGAGGATTTGGGGAAGTTTTTAAGGTATTTAATGTCAAGGGTGAATTTGATGGGTCTGTGCAATTATATATTGCATTGTTTGCAGGTCAACTCTAATGAGTTTTATGAGCAGGGAAGGCTCCCAGATGGGAGAGAAGTTGCTGTTAAGAAACTGATTGAAAGGCAAACTACTCAAGCTGCAGAAGAGTTTCTCACAGAAGTGAAGCTCCTAACCAGTGTTCATCACCGCAATCTTGTTCGTTTACTCGGATGCTGCACGCGAGGGCACCAACGCTTGCTGGTTTACGAATTTATGCCAAATAACAGCCTTCACAGGCATTTGTTTGGTCTGTTGCTCTGTTTAATGCTCTAGTTTTACGATTCAAGTTCTTTAATTTCTGAAATCATGTATTTAGGGTTTCGAACTGAATTGTCGGACGTATGCAGGAGAGGCTAGAAATGGTTTGAGCTGGGAAAACCGCTTCAATATTATTGTGGGCACAGCTCGAGGACTTGCATATTTGCACGAGGATTCCAATGTTCGTATTATACACAGAGATATCAAGTGCGGAAATATACTTTTAGATGACAGATTTAATCCTAAAATAGCAGATTTTGGATTGGCTAGATTATTTCCAGAAGACGTAACCCATGTTTCTACCAGAGTGGGAGGAACAATGTAAGTTATATGAATGGCTTTGATAAGATGTTTTTTTATAAGCAAGGGATAAAGTATAGAATTAATTTCTGAATTTGAATCTGGATTGTTTGTATACCATTAATTTCTGAAGATGGATTGTTGGTATAGTACTACTATTCTGGTTTTAACAATTTTTTTTATGAAGCAGAGGCTACACTGCACCGGAGTATGCTGTCCATGGAATATTAACAGAAAAAGCCGATGTTTATAGTTATGGGATCGTGGTTCTTGAGATCGTGAGTGGGAGAAAGTGCGTGGATGAAAGATTGCCAGAATCTGTGCGCATTCTCTTGCAATGGGTTCGTCTCTGTTTTAAATAAATAGTCTATTATATAACTTTGTTTTGATAATTATAACCAGGAACTTAAATTTTACAAGCATATAGGTCACAGTACGAAATCAAACTTTACAAGCATATAGTTCACAGTACGAGATTGATGAATATACTGCTGGCATGGATTTATTTTACAAGCATATAATTCACAGAATGGACTTGATGAATATACTGCAGGCCTGGAGTGAATATGAACAAGCTATGGCTTTGGATATTGTTGATCCAACATTAGAGGGGGGTTACCCAATAGAGCAAGTCTCAAGGGTGATCACAATTGCACTACTTTGTACTCAAGGCTCTTTGGGGCTGCGGCCATCGATGTCGCAGGTTGTGTCCATGTTAACCAATAATTTTGAGATTTGTGTTCAGCCTACACAACCAGCTTTCATAGATACAGCTGCAGCCAGACCTGCCAGTCTCTCTATCACCTCCAACTCTGCAACCTTAGGTTCTGCTCCATCTCCTCCTGAATCGCATGGATATATGACTGCATCTTTATTTGCTCGTTAATTTAACTTACATTGTTTTGTAAACAAAATGGTAACAGCTTAATAAATAAATGTGTGTACTGTAACAGAGTAATAAATGTTATATAAATTTGAGATATATCTTAAATTAAATATGTAAGTTAGATTAGGTATGGAAGTGGATTAGTAAAACCATTCTTCTTTTATCTTTCAAAACTCAGAAAAATCTTATACTTAGGTCAACATTCCCGAAAATCTCAAACTCAAATTACAATATATATCTTTGAATTTAAAATATTTCAAATCCAATTATATATATCTTAATTTATAACTAATTTAAAACATTTCAATTTCAAATCCAATTGTATATATTCAAACCTATACATCACTTACTGTATATATTCAAATCTATACATCACTTACTATATTGCTGTCACATACATATATTGTTATTATTTATTGTATGATCAAACAAATTCATGTATTGCTGTCAAATACATATATTGTTATTATTTATTTATTGCAGGATCAAACATATTCATGACCTGCTGTACATTATTTATTTAATGTATCATCAGAGCAATAAATTTCTTGCTGAAACGTCAATAAATTTCTTGCTGAAACGTTTAGAAGGAAAGATAACATGTGTGAATTTTTTTAAGGATTAAGCGATTAACTTGAAGTGTATATTTTGTGTAAGATTGTTATGTTTTTGTTAATCAAAATAATAAAGATGAATATATATATATATATATTTTTCTTTATTTTGGATAGAGCATGTTGTTGATGATGATTAAAGTTTAGTGAGACCAAATTTAGTCTATTTAATTTTAAGAAGGAAAATACTTGGTTTGTTTTAAAATCTTGTTTTAAAATCTTGTTTCTGTACTCGAAAAGCTTACTAAAAACTTTTCAAGCTCACTATTGTTTTAGCAAATTAAGAAGTTATAAAGATTTATATTGTTACATCTCCATTATGAATTGATAAAAAACTCTCCATTGTCAATTCATAAAAAAAACTGTAATCAACTTAACTAATTCAATCTAACTAAAAAATTAATTTGTTAACTTTTTGAAGTATAGTATCTTAATCTATTGGAATTTAATCTTTTCTTAAAGAAATTTGAATTATATGTAACTTGTATGTTTTTACATTTATATTGGTTAGAAAAATTTGAATCATATAAAACTTGTACATGCTTTTACATGTATATTGGCTGGATTTGTTAACTTTTGAAGTATACTATCTTAATCTATTGGAATTGAATCTTTTCATGAAGAAATTTGAATCATATGTAACTTGTATGTTTTTACATTTATATTGGTTAGAAAAATTTGAATCATATGTAACTTGTATGTTTTTACATTTATATTGGTTAGAAAAATTTGAATCATATAAAACTTGTACATGCTTTTACATGTATATTGGTTGGAGTGTAAAATGATTTAAAAAATAAATAATATTTCAATTGAATCTTTTCATGAAGAAATTTGAATCATATGTAACTTGTATGTTTTTACATTTATATTGGTTAGAAAAATTTGAATCATATGTAACTTGTATGTTTTTACATTTATATTGGTTAGAAAAATTTGAATCATATAAAACTTGTACATGCTTTTACATGTATATTGGCTGGAGTGTAAAATGATTTAAAAAATAAATAATATTTCAATAAGATGATTCATCTACATTAATTTTAACTTAATATATTAAAATATTTATTTAATCTCTTTAAAATTTTATTTTTACATTATAGATTTGTATTTTTTTAAATTATCATAGTTATAACATTGAATTTAAAATGTTATATTCTTTATAAAAAAGATAAATGAAATGCTTTACTTGTTTCATGTGTTTGTAGGGAGGTTTTAAATATTTAAATTATAGACTTTACATGTTTGATGTGTTTCTTTTACAATGTACTTTATGAATATAAAGTAAAGATATATATGTCGTAACCTGAATATTTAAATATTATAATGAAAAAGTTTTTAAAAGTTTTTTTTACACTATTTTAATTAAATATATTTTAAATGATTTGATTATTAAATATTGTAATAAATTTTAATAATTATCATATAAAATGTAAAATGAAAATAATATAAATTTAAAAATAATAAGATAAATGATATTCATGAATCTATACTATGTTTGTATATTTAATATTTTTTAAATTTATAAATGCTTTTATGTAATATTTTTTATAATGCATAAATGTTTTTAATTAGATATAAATTATTTAAGATTTTTTTATAAGATGTTTTCATCTTTCAAGTTTTTCAATTTTTTTTAAAGTTTTTCAATTTTCTTTTAGTTAGGTTTGTTTTTTATCTGAAAGATTTTATTTTAATTATACATTGGCATTTACTTTTCAAACAAATTTAAAAAAAATATTTTATAATTCTTTTTTTTCATTTTAAAGTTGAAATGTAACACATTATATCATTCTATATGTTTTTTCAATCTTATTTGGATATCTACTTTGAATTTGAATTGTGTCATAATATTTATTTGATTAACTTTTTTAACTTTATCAAATTTGAATTGTGTCATAATATTCATTTGATTAACTTCTTTAACTTTCTTAAAATGTTCAATTCTATAATCTAATTATATTTTTAATGTTTTTTTTTTCAACTTCAACCATGTTTTTGAATGATTTATTTTATTTTATTTTTAACTTTAAGAGGTTTTTTTTTTTAAATTATCTTGTATACCTTATGTACCATGAGGAGAGAGTATTATAAGCAAAACTAGTTGATAGCAAATCAAGTGGAATAATCTTTCACTTGTTACCAATTCCATTATGGTAATGGCTTTGCATTATTATTATTTTTTCAAAAAAATAGAAATGAGATTTATGTTGCATCCCACTTTGCAATATCCTTCATAAGACATTTTAAACCTATTTAAGTTTTTTTTTAATATTTAAAAACCAAAACAAGATAAAAAGTGGGGGAATAGTGGGTGGTGGGATTTCTTCTCATCATGCCCATAGAAAGAAAAAGTCCTTTTTTCCCCTTTGGATTTGGAATAAAACCATGAATTCCATTCCATATAGAAGAAAAAACAAAACCTTCTTACCTTACACTTCACATTGTTATTGTCGTCTATTACAAATGTTTTAGGGAAATATTTTTTGCATAGCTTGTTGAGGGGAAGAATGATGCAGCCAATTCCATATATATTTGTATTAAGTTTCTTATCTATGTATTATGTTGCTTCATCCATTTTTAATAATCCACCCTCCTTGAGGTACACCCTTATTCAATGGAGACATGTCTTCTTTTTTAGAACCTTTAGGATTTCAAACACTTGTAAATGTGAATTTTCTTTGCAAAAATTGATTGTGATTTGCATTTACTTTGTCCATGGAAGAGTTCTCATTGTTCTAGTTATATCTGTCTTTCCATCATGTGGATTCTACCTAGCATTGTCATTGGTGTCTCTTCTCATTAGTGTTTCTTAGTGTTGTGTGGGAGTGTCAGGCTATTGTTGGATTCAAGGGCTCACTCAGCTATTGCATACACATGTGGTTGAAAAATGATTCTACATGGCTATCTCCCTCCTTGTCGGTGTTGTTCCTTTAGTCAACGTTTGGTGGAAAGGTAAGGGTATTATTAGATTCTTCTTAGGGATTGTGGGTTACTATGTTGTTCTTTTCTTGTTGGTATTATTCCTATGATCCAACATTGTTGGGAGAAGGAGAAAACTGGGCACTAGGAGTGTAGAGTGTCCATTTTCAAAAGCTTCTGACAATGGAGTGCTTTTCATGATTATACGCAATTGAGTAGATTCTGAAGAGAGGAGAATACTACATTGAGTAGTTGATTTCTCTTGATGTTTCGAGCCTCATATTAGGGCTCATCCTCAAGAGAAATTTTTCTCAAGATATTGGCTAAAAGAATAACAAGGGATTAATAGATAACACTAAGATCTATAAGCTTGAGAGTAGGCTAACAAAATAAAAAAAATTCACCATTTACATAAGAAAACCAACATTATTTTCAATTCAAAATATTCTCTCTTCTACCATTAAATCAAACCCAACAAAAAATGTTTGAATCGGGGCACAATGAACCATGGAATCAACAAAATCCACTTAAAATCAATATAATCCACCATTAACATATAAAAACTAGCAAATGGGGAGATTTTTTTAGGTACTTTCTAGGCAAGTTGGTCATTCTGCTCGCTTTTCAACCTCTATGGGTGACCTTGAACTAAAAACCAAGGATTCAAATCTCTCATACCCTAGCCAATAAATTAGCAAAATGGAACCCTAGATAGGAAGATATGGCATTTTATATTTTTGAATATTTGTTTTCATTTTTCATTTTTCCCTATTTGTCATGGGATTCATGTGTGGCTTTCCCATTCTTTTTATTTTTTTAATATTTTCTCATAGATCAACCTTTGACTTCGACTTTGATTGGAGAGGGTCAAGAAGGTGGTCAAATGAAACATGTAGTCAAAATGAGGTATGGAGAATTCCATTGGAATGGTTTCAGTGAGTGCATCAAGACTCCACCATTGGTGAACATATCTCATGGAACCTATGCCATCAATCTTTCCCTCGAATATTTTTCCTTGACACAAATTCGTCGGTGGAGCTCATACGTTACTCAATATTGCATAGGTTGTCATATTTCCTTATGAAATCGATTTGAGGTAAATAAAGCAATGCCGAAAATGTCTCAATGAGTACTTCGACGATGTGTAACTGTAAAACTATAATCAAACTACCAATTCTCACTTTTATTGACCTGAAACTTTGTTATGGAATATTCCTACACCATGCCCACGTAACCCATATACATGTTTGTGTTAGATATAAATGGTTCGTACAGTGTAAAAATGGGTAAAAATATATATAACCAAAAAGGTATTAGAGTTCGATAAAATATGGAAATAATAATTCTCTTACTTAGAGCATCATTATGACATTTTTTTTATCTCTAAATATTTAACCCCACATTGCTACTTGAAAAAAGAGTACTAAAAATGAGAACATTCATTCTTAACAACCTAAGGTTAAAACTTGTCATATGATATACCATCAAGAAGGTATTGTACTACTTTGCATCACCCTTCGACCTAATTTCTTCCTTGAGACCATATTCAAAACAAAATCTAACCAATAAGTCAAAACATTGGAATTTGGTCATCTAAGGCACATATGCAAACCCTTAATTTTTCTAATATATGAACATAAATTGTTTTATTTTTCTACGCAATAAAATGTTCATGTAGGACCCACATACTAACAAGCAAGAAGGGAAAAGGTGGAAATAGAAGGTGGTGAGTGGGATAAGGACATGCTTTAAGTTTGATTGTGTAACACCCCATTTTTGACCCCAATGGGGAGGGGAATTTAACACCCGAGTTTTGACCCCATGGTATTGAATTGCATATGATGTAAATAGCGTTAATAATTCGTGGTATGGAGCTCAAGGAAAAGGCCCCACCATTAGTGTTTTATGTTTCCACAATTAAAATATATGCCTATGGTTTATGTGCTAGCTAAGCACAATATGTTTTGAGACATCATGTAAAAATACAAATGAATAAAAATACCACAACTAGCTATGCACCGCAACATTAAAGAGATGGGAGCATGATTTCACAAGGAATAGGGGGGGACATTCAAACCTTTGAGCCAATGGGGAAAAGCCAAATGCCAAAGGGAAAATCCATAAAGTTGTCAACTACTCATTTTTTCTTTTGTTCCCATTCATTTATAAATTGGTTGGAGAAGTTAATGCATGGGGATGGGAAGAGTATGGGATTCAAATTCGAATTGGGAAGAACACCCATTTTGGAAAAACGTGTTTTCTACTTGTGGGGCAAGTAAATGCTTGGAAATGCATGCCCAAGCCATTATTCACCCATGTCTTTCATTCCTCACTCATTCTCGTTCACGTTGGGGGGTCTCTCACACAGCTGAAGGTGGCTGAGATCTTTCCCTTCACGATTTCCTCTCATTTTCTTCACTTCTCCCTGCCCAGAATTCGTTATATGTGATTGTTGGGTGAATGGAAAGAAACAGACCATGATTTTGGGGTTTGAAGAGGCCATTTTTGACCCTGTGAACAAGCTGGGGAGTTTTCGTCACGATCTCGGTTGTTTTCTCCATCATTCTCCATGAATGGGAAGTAGTTTTGTGTCGTTGAGTGAATGTGCAACTAAGATTGATGTGTTGGGTGTTTGTTGAGGTCGAATTTTCTCTTGAAATTCCCATAAGTGTTTTATGATTTTGGGATTCACGATTTGGGTGTGAATGATGGTAGTTTTTGCTCCTGCAATGCTCCGAAATGTTTTCTGTGTTCAAATTTACGATTTGGGGGTTTGTGGTGGTTGAGTTTCCCCCATAATGCCCAAGAATGATTCCTGGAATCATATTTTCTCATGCAGGGTTGTTTTCCCCATCTGCCATTTTTGTTGTGGTTGCCAAACGTATCTCTATAACCCAGAACTCGTATTTTGATGGGAAGGGAATCCTAGTGTTTACTTGGTTGAGTAAGTCCAAGGACCCTATGTTATTGGTTGTTTCCTGAGTAGTCCTAGAAAACCCATTTTCTAGATGGTTGATTGTGTTTCGATTAGAAGGTTTGCTTGGTTGAGTAAGTCCAAGGAACCCATCTGCTAATTGGTTGATTGTGTGTTTGATGTAAAATTTGGCTTGGCTTCATAAGTCCAAGGAACCCCTATGTTATTGGCTTGTTTCCTTAATAGCCTATGAAACTCAATTATCTATTGGCTTGGTTGGAAAATCTGTGAAACCCAACTTTGTGTTGGCTTGACTGTGGGTGTATGTTATTTATGTGTGTAAGCCTGTTGTTCCCTAGTTCCTTGTGGAAATCATTCCCAACTCGGGGGTGGCAGTGATGCTGAGAGATTGATGAGCACACTGACCTATGGTTGGGTGGAACGTTGTAGCAACATAGCTAGTTGTGGGGAAGCTCTTTCTCAAGATAACTATTTCTTGTATTTAACTCTGCAAATGCATTTATTTTGTAAATTATCATGAATAGGTTGAATGCTTGAATGTGAATCAATGTATTTGCTTTTGTTGTTTAATGAATTATACATATGTATGTGTATGTATTTTCTTCAATGCATTTTATTTTATATGTTATGGGGCTAGATTTCCCAGTTAAATGATAACATAAGCAAGGTCGTAGTCATGTCCTCTCCGGACGGGAGGGGACGTGACAATGTGGTATCAGAGCACTGGTTGCGGCATTATGCCTCAATGGGCCAAGTTGAGCAGCTAACAGAGGAATAATCACCCTCTGTGATTAGCAAGAAAAGAAGCAGACAAAGAAAATTTTCCAAAATTTTTTTAAGTGTTGGAATGTTGCCTGTGTTGGCTCAGTTTTCCGAGTTGAGCCAACACATGTCGGCTAAATTAGCTGAGTCGAGCCGACGAAGATCGTCGCGACACATTTCGGCTAGGTTGGCTGAGTTTCTCCGACAAGCTTGCAGCGATCGTGTCGGCATGAAAGGATAAGACTAGTCGACGAAGAGAAAGACAAAAAAAATTCAGAAATTTTTTCGAAGTGATGAAAATTGTGCATGTCGGCTCAGTTGGCCGAGTTCCGCCGATACTTGTCGGCTGAACTGCTTGAGTGGCACCGATGGCATCAGTGTGAAAGGTTGAATGGAATCGACGAGAAGAGGAAGAAAATAATTTTTTCGCAAAAAAATTCTAAGCGTTGAAAAATTGACAGAATCCAGTGAGTTTGGTCGATACGTCACATGTGTTGGCTAAGTTTTGCCGACGAAATTGCGTCGATATGTCAAATGTGTTGGCTGAGTTTTGCAGACAAACATCAGATGAAAATGACGAGTTTTTCCGATACGTCGAAAGAAAATTTGAAAATTTTTTCGACACGTCGGAAGAAAATTCAGATTTTTTCCGACACGTCAGCAAGTTTGGCAATTTTTATCGATCGGATGAAAAGGGTGAGTTTTTCCAATACGTGTCGGGAAATCTCGGTGAGTTTTGACGACACGTCAGAAAGAAAACCTGAGTTTCATCGATCGGGTGGAAACATTGAGTTCGCTGAAATAGAGATTTTCAGTATTCTTTCAGTGGGATAAGGAAGCCACAAGGGGGAAATCCCCCTGGACCCCCGTTGTCCCCTTTAGACAGTCATTGTTGAGAAAGAAAAGTATATGTTTTGACAAGCTGTCAACATATGATTTTTTCCAAATGCAAGAAAGTAAATTATAAATTCCTAAGAATGTTATGCAGCTAATAATGGTGTTCCTGAACAAATTTTGTAGAGTTGTAAAGAGGAAAATAAAAGGATGATCAAGGATCTGGAGGAGCAAAACCAGTTGACTATAGTCATGCTACAGAGTTTGGCAAAACCTCCAAAGGTAGATAAACTCTAGGAATCAGTTAACAGAGATAGAAGGGAGTAGGAGAAATTCCCATAAGAAGGATCTAAAGCTTGACCTAAGGAAGATAGGTTTCAAACCTTCTCACCTCCTGAAGCAATAAAGGCAGCCATCACAAGCTGTGATTAAGCTAGCCATAGTAATGAGGGAAAGGTCCAAGAACCCAATCAAGTATTGAGGATGTGGAGGAGACCATTTGATTAAGTACTACCCACATCAGAGTGGGAATGAAGGTCAAGTACCTAGTACCCAAGAAGATGAAGTTGTGGGTCAGGAAGCAAGGACCATTCCTAAAAAATTTGCAGTGTTAGAAGACCACCAAGAAGATCATCAATCAACTCTGTTGGAAGTGGAGGGTGAGATTGTTGAGCAGATTGTGCCTGTTTTTATTAATTCACTATATCACCCCTGGACTTGTTGATATGTGCACTTTGAAGAATTCAAAGAATAGAGGACCTTGGTTAGTCCAACTAGCCACTAGAACCAAGAATAAGGTTAGTGAGGTGGTAAGGAAATGTCCATTGGTCATGGATGGGTTAATCATCTGTGCCAATCTGAATGTTCTGCCACTTGGATCCTATGATGTCCTCATTGGAATGGATTGGTTGGAAGCACATAGAGCAAATCTTGATTGTTACAACAAGACTTTTGATTACTTGGATGAAGAAGGAAACCTAAAGGTGGTGAAAGGAATTCCAAAAGTGATCTCTGGAAGGAAGTCTTCAGCAATGTAGCTGAAGAAGTTATGTGGGAAGTGTTGCAGGGTGTGTGCATCTCATGTTTTGGAGGCAACAGAGAATGATACTCTTAGGTGGGAGGGTTTTCATGTGTTGTAGGAATTCATGACTGATTTTCCTGATGAAATTCCAGGTTTTCCTCCAAAGAGGGAAATTGATTTCACAATTGAACTTGTGCTAGGAGCAACACCAATGTCCAAGACACCCTACAGGATGAGTACACTAGAAATGCTAGATCTGAAGATGCAGCTACAAGAGTTGTGGGAAAGGAAGTATATCAGGCCAAGTGTGTCCCCGTGAGGAGCACCAGTTTGGTTTGAGTAAGAGAAAGCTGGTACATGAAAGTCATGTATTGATCACAGACAGTTGAGCAAAGTCATTTCACAAATGGACCAGCTACACTCATGTGCCTCATGAATAATGTTTTCAGTAATTTTCTGAACAAGTTAGTTCTTGTCCTCCTTGATGACATTCTTACTTATTCTAAGAATGAGGAAGAACATGTGGAACATTTGAGGCTGAATTTGAAATTTCTCAGGAATCATAAGCTATATGCAAGGTTTAGCAACGATAACTCCTATGAAGATAGAATTCATTATTTGGGTCACATTATCTCCGATAAAGGAATATCTGTAGACCCTGAAAAGATTGAGGCCATGATGATTTGGCCTTCTCCAAGAAAGATAACAGATGTAAGATCTTTTGTGGAACTTGTAGGATATTGCAGGAGGTTCACTTAAGGAGATTCTACAGGTAAAGTTGAGTCTATGTATAGGTTGAGGAAGCCTGTATGTGAACTTGTAGTTCCATGAGGAAATGGCCCTTGTGTGTATGGGAATACATATGAGGACTTCCTGAAGACTCGTGTAGAATGACCTGAGCATAGTAGTATGGTTGTGCCCAATGAATCCCAAGGTAGGAAGCTTCCATGTGTCATGAGAAGGATCTCCTAACTGAGAACGGATTTTGCAGATTGTAAGTTTTTCAGTTGATTATGGGAGACTGTGATCTCTTGTGATGGATTTAAATCATGCTAACTATGGATATGCTTGTCTTGCATTTCTTGATGCCTGAAGTTTCCTGTTGCTAACTATGTCTTTTTGGATGATTTAAAATGGTGTCAAGATGACATGTTTGATGTGGATGTCCAGGTTTTGGGACAACATGTGTAAGTAGGGGATAAGTGCTCCCACTTGCAAAAACCAAACAATATGAGGATGGCCTCATGGTTTGCAGAAATCTGATTCTTTGTGGGAAGAAGAATTGTGAGCTCATATTTTTATTTGACTATCAATGTTATTGATCATTTGATATTTGGAAAATCATGTATGCATGAAATAGATTTGAAAATCTATGATTAAAATTTTATGATGACATCTCATGTGAACTGCATACTTGTATGTAATGCAGGTGAGATGATGAAAATACACCCTTGGATTACATAGCTTCTCAGAAGAATGTGTTTGGGATACATAACTCCTCGAAAGGATGTACTATGTGTACATCGCTCCTCAGAAGGATGTACTTGGATACATAGCTTCTCGGAGCGATGTGTTTGGAATAGGTTTGGAAACCTATGATTGAAATTTTTTTATGATGACATATCATATGAACTACCTGCTTGTATGTAACATAGGTGAGATGGTGAAAATATGTACTGGGTGTACATGGATCCTCGAAAGGATGTACTAGGTGTACATATCTTCTCGAAGGGATTTGTTTGGAATAGGTTTGAAAAACCTATGATTGAAATTTTTTATGATGAGATCTCATATGAACTGTATGTTTGTATGTAACGAAGGTGAGATGATGAAAATATGTACTGGGTGTACATGTCTCCTCGGAAGGATGTACTGGGTGTACATATCTTCTCGGAGGGATGCGTTTGGAATAGATTTGAAAAACCTATGATTGAAATTTTATGATGACATTTGATGTGAACTGCATGTCTATTTGTAACGCAGGTGAGATGATGAAAATATGTACTTGGGGTACATTGCTCCTCTGGAAGGATGTACTTGGGTACATAGCTTCTCCCCCCTTCCAGATAGGAACTGATATGCATCACTGGGGACACCCAGGGTGTAATACATCCAGTTAGACTTCTTTCCACACCCATTCATGTCGTAAGGGGATTGTCACAAGAGTGGGGGCTCCATGAAGAGAATAACCCCTAGGTATTATGGTGTCTAGAAAGGAAGCACCTGAGCATTGGTGAGCACTTGGAGGAGGTGTTAGGTCCTTAAGTAGGAGCTACCATTAAGTACCGAAGGAGGTGTCGAGCTCTAAAGAGGGGATACCAGATCTCAATTGAGAGATGCTACATAGATAAGTATTGGATTACTTGAAAAATCCTGGTTGAATTCTATAATTACACATGTGCATAATGATTCAGCTAATATTTTGAAAATCTTGTTAAGAATTGAATCTGACATGTGAATCAATATGCTATGGTGCCTGGAAAGGAAGCACTTGAGCATTGGTGAGAACTAGAAGAGGTGCTAGGCCCTTAAGCTAGAGCTTCCATTGAGCACCCAAGGAGGTGTTAGGTTTTGAACTCGGGCTGACCAGATCTTGGTTGAGAGATGCAATACATATAAGTATTTGGTTTACTTATCAAACTTTTGTTGTTGTTGATTTTCTGTAAATATACATGAGCATATGATGCAACCATGGTTTTGAAAATTTTGTTATAGATTGCATCATATAGGAATGAATCTGACATGTGAGTTAATTCATTATGGTGTCTGGAAAGGAAGCACCTGAGCTTGGTGACCACCTAGAGGAGGTGCAAGATCTTGAGCAGAGCTACCATTGAAGCACTTGAAGAGGTGTTGGGATCAAGAACAGTGTTGTCAGACCTCGGTTGAGAGGTATTTTCAGGTGATCTAAAGCTTAAAGAAACTAGGCTACCTTTTAATACACACCCGAGTGTGGGGTGGGGCAGGGTTGTGAGTGCCATGGTTGTGTAAATCCAAGTCAGACACCTGTGGAACCAAAAGAAGATACTGATGCAGATAAGTATTTGGTTTACTTATCAACTTCTTGTTGATTTTATGTCAATATACATGTGCATGCCAATTCATCTATGATTTTGGAAAATCTTGTGAATACTAACATGGTAATTGACTCATTGCTTGGGACTTGAGCATAGGTATTGTTGGTTTCCAAAGACATTGGAAATATTCCAAGCTAAGGAAAAGGATTCTCCAAGTCCCAGAAAAAGATCTTGTGGTGTGTACTAATGCATGCAATCAAGGACTTGGAGGATTTTGTATTCCAAACAACCACAAAGTGGAACCAAGGAGGAGTTCCATATCGTACCATTGGACAGGTAAAGGTGCAGAGGAAGTACCATGGTCCTGATATGTCTACATGGGAGCTGGAGGATGCCATGCAATTGGCACACTCAATTTTTGGTTAAATTTTGTAGAGCGCTGAGGGAGGTGCCAGTGTAGCATTTTTTTAATTTTTTGTAAAGCACCGAGGATAATGTTGTTGAAGGGGGAGGGGAATGTAACACCCCTATTTTGACCCCAAGGGGGAGGGGAATGTAACACCCCGATTTTGACCCCATGGTATTGAATTGCATATGATTTAAATAGCGTTAATAAATCATGGTATGGAGCTCAAGGAAAAGGCCCCACCATGGAATTAGTGTTGTATGTTTTGACAATTAAAATCTATGCCGATGGTTTATGTGCTAGCCAGGCACAATATGTTTTGAGACATCATGTAAAAATGCAAATTAATAAAAATACCAAAACTAGCTATGCGTCGCAATGTTAAAGAGATGGGGGCATGATTTCACAAGGAATAAGGGAGGGGGGGACATTCAAACCCTTGAGCCAATGGGGAAAATCCAAATGTCAAAGGGAAAATCCATAAAGTTGTAACTAACCATTTTGTCTTTTGTTCCCAGTCATTTATAAATTGGTTGGGGAAGTTAATGCACGAGGATGGGAAGAGTATGGGAGTTAAATTCGAATTGGTAAGACCACCCATTTTGGAAAAACATATTTTTGACTTGTGGGGAAAGTAAATGCTTGGAAATGCATGCCCAAGCCATTATTAACCCGTGTCTTTCATTCCCCACTCATTCTCGTTCACGTTGGGGGCTCTCTCACGTAGTTGAAGGTGGATGAGCTCTTTCCCTTCACGATTTCCTGTCGTTTTCTTCACTTCTCCATGCCCATAATTTGTTTTCTGTGATTGTTGGGAAAATGGAAAGAAAGGGACCACGAGTTTGGGGTTTGAAGAGGTTGTTTTTTCCCCTGTGAGCAAGCTAGGGAGATTTCTTCATGATCTTGGTCATTATCTCCGTTTTTCTCCATGGATGGGAAGTCATTTTTTGTTGTTGATTGAATGCGCAGCCGAGATTGACATGTTGGGTGTTTGTTGAGGCTGGATTTTCTCTCGAAATTCCCATAAGTGTTTTCATATTTTGGGATTCACGATTTGGGTGTGAATGATTGTCGTTTTTTCTCCAGCAATGCTCAGAAACATTTTCTGAGTTTAGATTTACGATTTGGGGGTTTGTGATGGCTGGGTTTCCCCCATAATGCCAAGAGTGATTCCTAAAATCATATTTTCTCATGCATGGTTGTTTTCCCCATCTTCCATTTCTGTTCCGGTTTCCAAACGTATCTCAATAACCCAGAAATCGTATTTTGTTGGGAAGGAAATCCTGTTGTTGACTTGGTTGAGTAAGTCTAAGGACCCTATGTTATTGACCATTGCCTTAGTAGCCCGAGAAAACCCATATGTTATATGGTTGATTGTGTTTTGATTAGAAGGTAAGTTTGGCTGAGTAAGTCCAAGGAACCCATCTATTAATTAGTTGACTACATGTTTGATGTAAAGTTTGGAATTGCTGTGTAATTCCAGGGAAGCCCTATGTTATTGGCTTGTTTCCTTAATAGCTTGTGAAACCCAATTGTCTATTGGATTGGTTGGACAGTCTGTGAAACCCAACTGTGTGCTGGCTTGACTATGGGTGTATGGTCTTGCTGTGTGTAATCCTATTGTTCCCTAGTTCCTTGTGGAAATCATTCCCATCTCAAGGGTGGCAGTAATGCTGAGAGATTGATGAGCACAATGGCTTATGGTTGGGTGGAACGTTGCATCGACATAGCTAGTTGTGGGGAAAATTCTTCTCAAGATAAGCATTTCTTGTATTTAACTCTACAAATGTATTTGTTTTCTAAATTATCATGAACAGGTTGAATTCTTGAATGTGAATGAATGTATTTGCTCTTGTTTTTTAATGAATTCTACATCTGCATGTGTATGTATTTTCTTCAATGCATTTTATTTTATATGTTATGGGGCTAGATTTCATGGTTAAATGATAACAACAGTAGTGTTGTAGTCATGTCCTCTCAGATGGGAGGGGACATGACAGATTTAAACCTCATTTATGTTTCATATATTGTGTGTGTAAATGTATGCATTTTCCCAAGTAGGGGTGTTTTTATATAGATAGGTTCTTTTATGCATTGAGGAACATTCCAACTTTTAACTTTAAGAATGAAAGGGGCATCACAAGGGATTGGTAACTCTAAATGTACCATATATCACTTGCAATGTAATGGGTTATGCCTTTCATGATAGAAAGAACACCAACCAAGTTCTAAAGGAAAGGATTCACATGTGCATTACAATTCATATTCTCAAGTAGTGGAGGTAGACTTCGATTTGTCAAATCCAAATGTCTTTGGTAACAATGGCATTGTTTTAAATCATAGTTTCCCTAAAAAAGGAAAATATTCTACATGTGTAGGAAAATTTCTTGGTTAATCAAAAGATGAACTACACTCATTACTAGCATGGTAATCATTTCCATATATAGCTGACGTTTGTTTATTCATAACCTTGAGAAGGTTGAGCATAAGTTCAAATCCTTATGTTTTCTATGGTTAGTCTCCTTGAAAATTTCATGCTCATCAAATGTGATGAGCAAGGATATTATGTCCTTATCATGTCCATAATGTTCCTTAAAGAGTTTTTCCAAAGACTACCAATTGGTTATGAGAACACTTGAAGCATATGAAACCATCGAGCAATTTCTCCCTCTAATTTTCTAAGAAACATCATGATAATTACATCCTTATGAAGTAAAGGTATGATAGGAAAAATATTGAAGTCTTGTTGTATATGTTCCTAAACATCAACAGTTTATCACCATTCAAATGAGTCATCAACACATGATCAATCGTGGGTAAATCATGCAAACATTCCCCTAAATTTAGGGGTGAAGAGTATTGCCATCATGAAATATCATATGATCTTAACACGAAAATATATCATTGTTTTGTGAGTTGCATCACAATACTAAGTTCTTTTGTTTGTGGATTGAGAAGTACTTGTACCAAAGGAAGATGCTACTAAACTGAAGTGTAAATATACATGAAAATAACGAGGCACGTGAAATAAATATCGATGGCATTTTTTCTCTCTAATCCAATGAAAATTATAAAGAAAATTGAACTATAACACCTACCAAATAAATTAAATAATAATTTCATTGTCTTGTCTTGTATTTTTATGTCAAGATGGGGCAAATGACGGGGTTCAGTGGCCTAAAAAGTGAAAATCATATATTGTGAGTTCGATCCTTAGTATAACTCTGGGATACAATAAGAAAAATGAGGTTTACAAATCCCCCCCAATGGTGTCATTAGAAAAGGTTCGTGTTATAATAAAATTCCATCTATTGAGATGGATCTTACCTATAGAGTTGTTAATTCAGTCACAACCTCTATGGTATCTCAACACAAGGCATAAAATGGCCACACCTCGAGTGGTCCTTTGTTTGAGGTGGAAAAATGGGAAGGATAATAAGTGTGAGAATTATTTGCAAGTCCCCTTAGAACCTCCAGATTTAGGTATTTCCCTCCTGCAACTCCTTTGGGTGACCGAAAAGGCCAAGATGTGTGAATTTGTGTGCTAGATATGAGAGATTAACTTGCTTATTTTTTGTACCAACAATATTTTTAATCTATTTTATAATTAAAAAAATTGTATTATATTGGTTCTTGAGGTCCGCTCTAGGACAACTTAGTTTAAGACCTGGTTATTTGATTAACTTATGAAATTTAAGTCAAAGGGGAACCTAACAACTATAACCACATTTTTAATGTGGATGAAAAATATAGATACTGAATAAAAGGCGTGAATAATAAGCTATCCAAGTCGAAACAAAGCTAAACATGAGTTAGACTTTCCCAAATAGCACACTGAACAAGTTATAGTATATATTATGGTTGACTTTGCTTGGAAACCAAAAATTTGAATAAGATGGGCTTGGGACAACCTCTTGTTTCACTATTTTTAACTGTTCTAATTGGTGCTAGGTAGACTAACGTAAGGATGAATCCTTAATTATGTAAATTGATGAGATTTTATATTTCTTAATCAACAATTAGTGCTACCATACCATTCTAAATTTCTTACCATTAAAGCTCATTATCTCATTGTATAATTCACTTGGTATTAAATATAGAAAGATTGAATGTATATCACATGGTTAGAACCAAGAGGGACATATGTAGTTCAAATAAAGAATGGTTATTCCAATATTATCAATGGTTCTTTTAGGACCCTAAAGTAGCACGGATGAAATAATAATACCTTCAAAAGGGAAGAGGACCTAGGAACCCCTTGAGGGAGTATAATTGAGCTTACCAAAACATAGTATTCCAACTAGACTCAACTACTAAAGGTTTGAAACATTGAATTCCAAATAAAATACCAATAAAAAAAGACTCACATAGTAGATACCAAGAAAACAATTTTTATGAGGAACCCTGAGGGTAACTCCCTAGAAATGTCTCTTATTGTTCTATAAATTGACAATGAAAAAATTAAATGAAATACCAAGCCATCCACATGATGAGATCACAAGTTTTTTTCAGAAGTGTGTCCCTTCTCTTAGTTATCATATATGTGAGATCATGGTTTTTCCTTTTACGGTGATATTTTTTTGGGTAGGATGGATCCCTACTCCTTTTCTTTTCTGTTTTGTTGTATTTATAACATGTTTTTTAGGGTTTTTATGTGGGATCCTTTAGGAGAAGCCACTTGAAAGTGGGAGATCAATGCACAATATCCAACTAAAACAATGTTGGTTAACTCTACCTACTAAAATTAATGTTGACCTTCAATAGGTAAGATCACAAGGAAACAAACCATAATTGAATCTCTAGGTGATTCGCCTTTAACCTTTGACTAAGATTTCACAACACTTGTAAAATACATGAAAGAAAATAACTTAAAACTTAACTAATCACAATAGCACAAGTAATGAGGTTGAAGTCCTTTGTGGGCTAGCATAGTTGCGATGTGCAAACTGGGGCTTCAGCTAGCTTGTAGATTAATGGGTTGTAAATTTAATATGTTTGTAAAGAAAATGAAAGGGGATTTAAATGATATACCACAATGAAATTAATCCTAAACTAATGAGTTGAGTTTAAAGAAGAAAACAAGATTTGGATTTTACATTTAAAAGCTTAAATCACTATGAATTGTGTGAGTGAATTTCCAAACTTGATAAGCACAAAAGAAGCTAAAAATATGGGTAAGAGGGGATTTTTTTGGTGGTTTTCTTGTGTTTTTGCTTGCTTTATTATAGGCACATTTGCCTCAAATAGGTGTTTAGTGGTTCCCTATCATTAGGGGAAGAAATTGGGTCAACCACATACTTCCATAATTAGTTAGCAAAATTTTCAGTGCATATATATTTAAAAATATGAACATAGATGAAACATAACTGCTAATTTATAAGTCAAAACAACCACCAAATATAGTTGTCCTAGAAGGGTAAACTAACCATAAATGGTCAGTTTGCCTATTCATGACAGTAATATATGGGTAAGAAGAAAGAGGGAAAATATAAAATAAGTGAGACAAAAATAAGGAAAGATAAAGGAAGTTCCAACCAGTAAGGAAAAAGGCCTTAAGGGTTGTTTTGAAATGACCCTAGCCTCCCAAGCTTCTAACTAGTATGTATTTCTCCTTTTGAAAGTATGTACCAAAACACACATAAAAAGAAAACATAATACTAATAACAAGGAAAAAATAATACATCAAAGCCATGGAAACAACAAAGTAACCTAGCTAACTAATACCTATATGAAATAACTAACATAATGTCTACTACATTATCTGCCAACTAATGACTGCATTATCTACCAACTAATGACTAGTTAATGTTTCAATCCTAATAATTGAATAAGAACAAGTAGATAGAAACACTAAAAACCCTATAGATAAACCAAGAGAGCTTAGCTTTCTTTATTCCATAAGTCCTCCTTGATATAAATGCATTCGTGTTATTTATAAGAAATAATGAACGTTAGGGTTATGTCATAAAAACACTTTGTCACTTTTGGAAAAGTGACAAGTGAACCACCTTAAAAGCTTTTTGTATTTTTGGAATTTTTGTTAAAATTAAAATATTTAATTAACTTAATATAAAGGAAAAGGACCAAGACCAAAATATTTAGAGAAGTGGAAAATTGCCACCTCATCCACTTTGCTTAGGGATTTGATATCCCAAGAGGCATTAATGCTCG
Source organism: Pseudotsuga menziesii (assembly GCA_001517045.1). Lineage (NCBI taxonomy): Eukaryota > Viridiplantae > Streptophyta > Pinopsida > Pinales > Pinaceae > Pseudotsuga > Pseudotsuga menziesii. Next base: position 32,002 of record LPNX010425118.1, read on the forward strand.
TTGGTACTTAGTATTTGCTACAAACAAAGATGGAAAAAATATGCCATGAGGCCATCAATGGATATTGGACTTATTGGAAATGAGGGCCCATGGTTGGAGAACGTTTTTCATTTGTTTTAGAGGGCATGGAACATCAAAATTGACATCCAAAAAGATGAAATTTGAGAAATTTTAACACTTCTCATAATTGATTTTGAGGCCTCTTGTTATATAGAGATACCCTAACCATGGATGAAGTTTAGCTTCGACTCAAGACCAATTTGACAAAAGAAAAACCTTGGGATTGAAAATTGAGTGGTTGGACCACCCAACTTAAAAACTCTAAAATTAAAAAATTGTGCCCCTACAATAATCTATCGTCCATCATCTTTTGAAGGTGTTTCACATGGTGTAAATCAGGTTCAAAATGAGCAAGATTTGGCCTTAGAGAGGCCTCAAGAAAGTGCTCATCTAGGGGATCCTTTCGTAAATTTTAAATTTTAAACTAAGATTCAGAATTAGTGACCTTCTCTAACTCTATGGGGGCAATAGATGAAATGGGTATCTTTCAGTTTTGAAAATTCGACCCTAAAGCCCTTCGATTAGGCCTTCCCAACCACTTATTTCAACACTAGAAGGGAGTCACTACCACTCTTGAAAACCCCACTAAAATTCTAGGCTAAAATGTTGAGTGATATAGTTGTATCTAGATTCTTCTTTCTTTTTCGATTATTTAAACTATTTTTGAATAAAAATCTACCTTAAAAAAAAAAAATTTATAACAATATTATTTAGAGACCATAATTTAAAATGGTAATATATATATTCATTAATTTTGTTTTATATGATATATAACATATAAGTAATATAATACAAAAATAAAATTTATACTACAATATAAATTAAATTAAAATTAGCCTAGTGAACTACCTCAAGTGATTGAGTGTTATAAATTGTGAGCAAAAAGTCCTGAAATCAGAGTTTGTAAACCACATTACTTAAAGATAATAATAATAATAATAATTAAAAGTATATAAAATATAAATAACATAACATAAAATACTACCTAATAACATGCCCACCCTATCAAACAATACCATATACCCCACGATTCAAACCATATGATATAATTTTTTTAACAAAGTTTTAAAAGGCTGTGGAGGATAGGCGATGCATGGGAAGCTTAAAGTTGAAAGGAGAGGGATCCAATGGGGTTTGGAAAAGTCAAGAAAGGCAAAAAGGTGTCAGAAATACTCCATACCACCATATTCAAAACACAATTGGACTAGGAATTCACCATGGTGAAATCTGGTCATTTGAGATCGAGTGTGCAATTATTAGAGGAATTTTCATGTTTAAAATGGGTCTCAAAACAAAAAAATAAACTATCACAATCAAATTTAAAATAACCAATCAAATTCTATATAATGATATCTTGTCTTTTGGTTAAAATGACATTACTTGACTTAAAAATACTTACTTGTCAAATTCTAAATGGTGAAGCAAAACTCATGATGAAAAAATAGTTATAAATTATATTTGAATATAATATTTATATACTTAGTACTTCTAAAGTAAAGTACTTAAAATACTTCCTATATAATAACTCTTTGAATAGAAAATATATTATTAATATAAAATGTAAAATTTTAATTCAAAATTTTAAATCATAATATAATAAATATGTAGTGGGTAAGTTTATATATATATAGAAAAGGAAAACATCTTATAACTTCTTAACTAATAAACTTCCTATGTATGTTTAAACTTCCTTCATATATGTCTTAACTATATTATATTATAATAATAATGAAATAATCCATATTTTAAGGTCATAACTAAGACAACCACGAATTTGGTGTATGAGATCCTCTTTTTTGTGGGACAAGGAACCCCTCTACATAATGATGTAACTGCTAAAGTTTATACATGTATATATACCCTACCATCCTTTGAATTTGAACCTATGAACTCCTAAGAGGAAATTCATCTTCTTAACCATTATGCCCACTCAAGATGTATACACTTGTTATAACACCATATGATATAATATTGGTATAACGAATAAACTTGTTAGGACTACATAATGATGTAACTGCTAAAGTTTATGCATGTATATATACCCTACCATCCTTTGAATTTGAACCTATGAACTCCTAAGAGGAAATACATCTTCTTAACCATTATGCCCACTCAAGATGTATGCACTTGTTATAACACCATATGATATAATATTGTTATAATGAATAAACTTGTTAGGACTACATAATGATGTAACTGCTAAAGTTTATACATGTATATATACCCTACCATCCTTTGAATTTGAACCTATGAACTCTTAAGAGGAAATACATCTTCTTAACCATTATGCCCACTCAAGATGTATACACTTGTTATAACACCATATGATATAATATTGTTATAACGAATAAACTTGTTAAGATATAACTTGTTATAACATGGTAGCATAAACTTGTTATAATGAATAAATAGTACGTAAATATTTGTATAAGCTTAAATTTTAAACAAGTGTATATTTAACTTCATGTTAAATTAAACTAAAATAATATCCATGCCATACAATTTATTTAATATTTATTTGTTTGAATTTTAACTTATAATTATAGCTATAAGTTTCAAATTTATTTAATAAGTATAAGTTAGATTGAGGTTATATATATTTAAACTCAGTCTAGCTTTTACTTATTAAATAAATTTTAAACACACACACACACAAGTTTAACTTAGGTTTATAATTCAAGGTTAAATTATTTTACATTATTATTATTATTATTATATTTTAGTATATTTATGTATTAAAAGTACTCCTATTTCTTGGAGTGTTAAAGATTATTTTTTATTTATGTTATTTATAGACATATTTCTAATTTAATTCAATTGCAATTGTACTGCAAGAGGTGAGTTGTTAATATACCTCATCCATAAAATGACTAACTCATAATATTTTATTATATCCCTTAGGATACCTATTTTAGACCTCAAAATTTCTTTCATCTTGCATCCTTCATAAACTAGGCATATAAATTTAGACGTTAACAAACAATGGCTTATTGGAAAGAATAACTAAAAGCCTACATGGAAAAACCATTAAAATTTATTAAACATAACAAAAATTGTTTGTTTTTATGTGAAAGAACCTATTCATATAGGACTTTCCCAACGACCAACGAAACTTTGCCAATGACCAACGAAAGAAGACAATGATGGAATTCCTACAAACTAGGAACACTTCTCACGAAATATATATTGATATGGGAGAGTTTCACAACCTTGAAATAACACTAGAATGCATCCCCTAAATAATTCTTGCAAACTAAGACTAATTGAACGTTGACAAGACATTATTGGCTACTGAAGCTTGGATCGCTTTCAATTAAGTGTCTCATGGGTGATAGTAAGCTAAAAAATAGTTTAACTTTGAAATTCACATGTATCTCTACTACTCTCAACTAGAAGACCACGTGGCCATGTTATCCATCATTCCAACAGGTTTAGGATTCACTAGGAAATATTTATATTAATTCCTTTAATTTTGACCTACCGACTTTAACAACTTTAACATGATAACAATCATGTTAAAAATCATTTATAGTAATACCAAGAAACAAATTTATTTTTGGAAAATCGCAGTTCTTAGGAGAACACTCTTTCAATTAGTAGAAAGGCAACAAGAAACTAATTTATAAAATCAAACAAACCAAAGCTCAAGGAGACACATGTAGCATATGGTGCTAAAATGAAATATTCCAAATGGAGAGGCATATGCTCCAACCTGAAATGAAACAAGTCAAAATCTCAAAATTGAAACAAATCCCAAGGTTAGAAGGAAGCACTCTAATCTAGTAAAGAAAACAACGTGAGAAGTGAAAGCATACTCCACTATGGTCCAAAAATTTGGAATTATCATTTTTCCATGTGATCAAGTTTAGAAATTAATTTGACAACTGTGAAAAAATATGGCACATACTTTCTCAGTACATTGAATGAATTTATGATGGTAAAATCAAAGGATTTTATGGAATTGAATTATAACTAGCATAAATTCATCTTAACTCCAGCTATATCAAGTATTGAGAGGGATCAAATTCCTTCAGGTCAAAACCTATTTTATGGTTTTAAATTTGAGGAAAGATTTTACGGGACATTATAATTGTCTACGCACCAACTATTCCAATTTGGAATCATGTTGTAAATGTTGTAAATCCTAACACATAAATCCTAGAATATGCAACAATTACATTAATTAAATAAAAATGAAGTAAAATGGTTATTTGCCCAACTATAATTATCTAAGTGCCAACTATTTTATGTTGTAAACTATAACACACAAATCCTACAAATACACGAAAGTTGCATTCATTAACGAATTATGAAGTAAAATACTGTCAATTTACCCAATTATTATTAAATTGCAATTATCATAAAATTAATATCTAACTTATTGTTTTATTATTAACTTAAGAATACATAATCAATATATTCTCCACCAGAATCATCTGCATGTCAACTATAAATCCTACAAATAGAAAAAGTTGCATTCATTCATTGATTATAAATTAAAATAGTTATTTTTAATTCATATGCACTAATTTTATTGTGAATATATGTCTCTCTTCTAGATCAAATCAAGGCAAGACTAACTGATATAGAATGATTACTTATCTTGTATCTATTTATGAAAAGATTTATTTAAAATGTGAGGATGCGTAAATGGGAATTGAATTGAAATTTGATGTATATTTTTTACCTAAAAAATATACAACAATTCGATGTATATTTTTATAAATGTATTTTACAATCTAGCCAATTTAAATTTGTGTCGACATGTTCTTAGTTTTATAATTTTTTAATATATTAATTTTTGGAGCTGACCTGTGCCACGTCAACATGATAAATGGGACACATCTCATCCACTTTGGGTTGCATAAAGTGCCTCTCAATGCAACATGCTTCTTGAAATTACTTTGGTGCATTTGAAGGTTTAAAGATCAAACCACTTATCAATTAGATGATTCCAATGTGTGGAAGCAAGTTAAAATCATCATTGGGAGACTAAGGATGAAGAAAGTAAAAAAAAGCAACTAAGATGTCATTGAAATTAACCACAAGTCTATTAATTAAAGGACATCTTTTTTTTTTGGACTTGTCCCTTGATGTTTCATAAGAATCATCTAAGCCCCAAACAAGAGATTTTGTTAGTACACCTATGTCTTTTTGGTTCTTCTTATGGGTACAAATTTTCTTCTTTATCTCATTTCATGATGAAAGTTGAAAATTGTAAGCCTACATTCCATTGAATGACCAAAAAGACAATCAATCTCTTGGGAAACGTCAACTAGAATACTACTTAAGAAAGAAAAGTGAAATCTAAGTTTATCTAAGGAAAAATCACCATTTGTTTAATTGTAATTAATAATGTAATTATCAAGGAAGAGATGATTATCCTCTTGACCTTCATCATTTGATGCAACATAAATGACGTCGAGCAAGTAAAAAAAATTGTCATACAATCACTTTACTTAGTAAGAAAGATCAATGTCTTTGATATTGTTAAATGTTTTGTCAATGGGAGCAATATTAGGATAAATATCATTATCAATAAAGTTATCTATGATATATTCCCTACACTAAATTATCATGAGGCATGAGGCTTCTTCGAACACATTTGGATTGAAACATTTAGAGACTAAATTTTCATGATACGATAGTTTAGACTTGATATTGCTTGAATGATAAGATCAATTTTCATCCCAAATTGAGAGTTTAAAGGAAAGGTAAAATTAATGTAAGTACATTCATCACCAAGAGAGATATCATCAAAAGTTTTATTCTAGCTACCATATGAAAAATTGAGGTGACCTTTCATTCAAAAATCATCGTTTGAGAAATGGACACAATGATATTTTGTTGTTGTGGTATAGGAAAATTTATGAGATTCCATGAATTGATTTGAACAATTTTATTTTTTTCCTTTCCTAGAATTCCACTAAATGAAATATCCTTACTAAAATTTCTTGGCTCTATTCTCTGAATAGTTACATTCCCATCATTGGTAACATTGATGTCCCTCTTATCTTGGGAATTGTATCACATAGTTGGTATCATATCATGGTTTTAAATTATATTGAAACATCATTGAATACATCACACAAAGGTAGGAGGGAAGGTTCTTTCTTTGTATCAATAAGTTATTGTGACTCTTGCTATGTTCCCTCACTACCTTTAGCAAATTTGTACAAACAAGCATAAGAAAACAAATGACCTTTTAACAAGAAAACCATACCTACAATACCTAAAAAGAGACAAAGGTGGTGAAAAATGAAGAGTTTCATATTCTTCATTATCCAACTCCACATGAGTATATGTGTGAATGGGAGAAGTACATGTTTCAATTTCAATTGAAACCTCATTCATAATTCCTATAGTAGGTGTTTAAATGCATTTATTTTCACAAGTAGGCGTAGCTCCTATATAGATTGGTTATTTTGTGCATTGAGGAACATTTCAGCTTTCAACTTAAAGAATGAGACAGTCATCACAAAGGATTGATAACTCTAAATGTGTCATATACTTCCTACAATGTAAGGGGCTATGTATTCCATGACAAAAAATAGCATCAACTAAGCTCTAAAGGCAAGGATTCATATGTGCATACTAGTTCATATCCACAAATAGTGGAGGTAGACCTTGGATTTGTCAAATCCAAATGTATTTGCATGTAATAATACCATTCTTTTGGATCATGGTTGTCCTAACAAAAAGGAAAATATTATACATGTGAAGGAATTTTTTTTGTCTCATCAAAAGATGATCTACAATCATTACTATCATGGTAAGCATTTCCATCTATGGATAACAACTATTCATTCATAACCTTGAAAAGGTTGAGAATAAGTGAATCCTTATGTTTTCTATGGTTAGGCTTATTTAGTAAATAAATGCTCATAGATTGTTTCAAGTGAGGATATTATGTCCTTAACAACTCCATATTGTTTTCAGAAGAGTGTTTCCAAATATTCCCAATTGGTTAAAGGAACGATTGAATGGTACAAAACCATTGAGAAACTTCTCCCTCTAGCATTATAACACACATATTGATGGATACATCCTCATGATGTATAGGTATGATAAGACAAATACTTAAGATATGTTGTATGATCCTCAACATAAACATGTCTGTTTCCATTGAAATGAGGCATCAACACATGGTCAAACTTGGGTAAATCATGCAGATCTTTCCATAAATTCAAGAGGAAAGAGCATTTCCATGGATGAAACATCATGTGATCTAATTGAGAAAATTCATTGCCACTTTATGAGTTACATCACATTACTAAATTATAGTGTAAATATACAAGAAAAGAACAAGGCATGTGAAATAAATATCAATGGAATGTGTGGCTCCTTGCTCCAATGGAAATTACATTGGGAACTGAACTATAAAACCTACCAAAATTCAAAGTATAACTTAACTCTATTGTCTTGTATTTATGTGTCAAAGATGAGGGAAATGATAGGGGTCAATGGCCTAAATAGTGTAACTGAGATATTACTAATTCATTCCTCAATATAGGTTTGGGATACCTACAAAAGAAAAAAAAGTTTGAAATTTTTCCCTAGTGGAGTTGTTAGGAAAATCATGTTATAAGAAAAATCCAATCATTGAGATGGATCCCACCTATATAGAAATCAAGATATTCAATACCTCTTTTAACATAAGGAAGAGGATACCCACACATTGAATGTTTCTTTGCTCGAGGAAACATAAGGGAAGTCCCCTTAGGAACTCCCAATTTTAGTTTTTCCATCCCACAGATCCCTGGGGGAACTAAAAATGTCATGAAGTGTCAATTTGGGTGCTATATATGAAGGATTAGCTCACCAATGTTTTGTACCAACAAATTGTTTACTCCCTTTTAATATTATAAATTGCTATAGATTGGCTCTCAAGGTCCACTAGGATCAAGGATAACTTAGTTCACGACTTGGTTGTGCATATTTCTTATGAAAATTAAGTCTAAGGGGAAGATAACAACTACAATATTTTTTTTGAAAGTGGCTGAAAAATATGGATAATGAATAAAAGGTTTGAACATCAATCTATCAAAGCCAAAATAAATTTGAAAAAGGTCCATATTTGCTCAGAAAGTGCATAACGCGTTATAATAGAGGCCAGTTGTCATTGATTGGGTTTGAGCATTAAAACCAACCAACTAATAAGATGTTATAGCCTTAATACACATGTTAATAAGGTTGAAAATAAAACCAAAAATGAAACTTTTCAATTTCTCAATAATTCCAACAAGATTTTCAAATCAAATTAAGAGTTAGAAATAAAAAACTAAATAGGATAGGATTTGGACTACCTTTTGTTTTGTTGTTTTCAACTGGTCTAATTGGTGTTGGGTAGATTGATAACATGATAACCTCAATTGTGTAAATTTATGATATCTTATCTTTCTTAGTCAATAATCAAGGATATATTTTAATTCTAAAGGTCCTCCCATTCAATCTCAGTGTATCATAGTATAATCTTCTTAGTATTAACATAGTTAGTTAATGTGCGTCACATGGTTATAATAAATAAGGCACCATCTAGTTCAAAGAAAGAGGGATTATCCCAATCTCATCACTAGTGCTTTTGGGCCCCTAAAGTCTCTTAGATGGAAGAAGGATACCTATAAAAGGGAAGAGGACCTAGGACCCCCTTGGAAGAGTATAGCTAATCCTACCTCAGTAGAGTAGTATTCCAACCAAACATAGCTAATCAAAGTTCAAACCTCAAATAACATACCAATCGAAAAAGACTAAACTAGTAGATATCAAGAAGAAAAATATTACAAAGGGGCCCTTAGGAGAATTCCCTAGCTTTGAATCTTACTATTCTATAAATTGACTATGCAAAACTTAAATGAAATACCACTACATTCATGTGGTGAGCTCACAACTTTCTTTCAAAATTGTATTTATTTGTCTTATATATGTGTATGTGTGTGTGTTGTAGTGGCATGTTTTTTGAGACTTTTTATCAAGTCCCTATAGGGAAAACCACCTGAAGATGAGAAATTAAGTGAAATATAAAACTAAAACAATGTTGGTTCACATTCCCTACAGAACTTGATGTTGAACTCAATAGATATGATGGAAGGGAAACCCAACCATCACCCAATATATGGGTTATGTGCATCTAGCCTTTGATTTGGGTATCGTGGTACTTGTAAAATGCAAGAAGGAAAATAACTTGAAACTAAACTACTCACAAAAATCCAAATAATGGGGTTGAGGTGCTCGATAGACTTGCATATATACCATGTGCAAAACGAGGATTCATTTGGTTAATAGGTTATTGAATTAGTGGGTTGGAAATTTAATTCATTTCAATGATAAAGAAAGGAAATATAAATGATATATCATAATGAAATTAATCCTAAATTAATGAGTTGAAATTAAATAAAAAAACATTTTCTATGTCTTGCATTTAAAAGTTAAAATTATTATGAAAGTGTGTGAGTGAACTTCCAAACTTAATTTATCACAAAGGAAACTAAACAAATGGGAAAGAAGGGGTTTTATAGGGTTGTCCTATATTTTTACTTGTTGACTTGTAGGAATATTTGCTTCAAACAAGTCTTTATGCGGTTCCCCACCATTTAGGGGAAGCAAATGGGGAAGCAAGGCAATTCCCTAGTAAGTTAGTGAACATTTTAATGCATACATATCTAAAAATATAAACATAAAGGAAGAATAAATTTTAATCTATGGGTTAAAACAACCACCAAAGATGGTTGTCCTAGAAGGGTAAACTAACCAAGAATGGTCAATTTTCCTATGGTGGTAGAAATAGATGGACAAAAATAAAGATGGGAAAACAAAAAATAAGAGAGACTCGAAGAAGGAAGGAGAAATGAATCTCTAATAAGAAAGGGAAAAGTCCATATGGGTTGTCCTAAAAGGATCCCTAGCCTCCATAGATACTAGTTAGAGCTTGTATGCATTGCTCCCTTTTGATAATATGTAAAAAACACACATAAAAGAAAAACATAAAGTTGTTATCAAAGAAAAATCAACATATCAAACCCAAGGATGAAACAAAATTGTCTATCTAATGATTACCTCACTAGGGATAAATAACATAATGACTACTACACTATACCTCAACCATTGAATGATTAATGGTTTAATACTAAGGTTTAATACTAACAACTAAATGAGAACAAGTAGATAAAGACACTAAGAACCTCAAAGATAAACCAACATATTTTAGTGTTCTATATTCTATAAGTCCTCCCTGATACAAAGACCTTCCTCTTATTTATTATAAAGGAGGAAGGATGGGATTAGATCACAAAAGACTTGACACGTTTGGTCAAGCGACAAATGGACCAGCCTAGAATATTTTTTTCTTTTTCGAAAAATACGTTTTTAAAAAATAAAAATCTTTCTAAAAACAAAAGAAATTACAATATTTTTGTATTAAGGAATATTTTGTGATGGAAAAGGACCAAGGCCAAAATATAAATAGAAGATGTAAAAAATGTCACCTCTTCCACTTTTCCTTTGGATTGGAAATGTCAAGTGGAATTAATTATAGTTAATCCTTAGTTTCCTACTTCAAGCAAGACTAAATAGAAACAATATCAAGAGGTCATCACTGGATGTTGACTTTACTAGGAAAGAGGACTTATGATTGGGGAAGGTTTTGGTTTGATTCATAGAGCATGAAGTCCCATGATTGGGTCTCGAAATTGTTTTTTATAATGGTTTTATTTACATTAATTTTCAACCTATTTACCAAAATTTAATACATTTATCTTTAATTTGTCTATATTTTACTATGTTTTCATCAAATATAACTTATAAATGTAAAAGAAGCTTAATTTAGCATTTTTATGTGTTATTGAATTTAGTGCACATTTTGGCACTTCATTAAGCCTCTTCTTTCGGTCCTAAGTTCCGCACTAGGTTTAATGGCATGTTTGTTATTAGGTTATTGGTTTGTTTTATCCTCGCCCTCTAGTTCTCGCCAGTTCCATGAATACCTACACATGCAAAAACCATGAATGATGATGAGCTTTGAGCATTGGCTTAAAATTAAATAAGAAAGAAAATAAAAAATATTAAAAAAATGGAAATTAAAAAATTAAAAAGATGGGAATTAATAAAGAAAATAAAAATGGGAATTAAATTTTAAAACAAATTCACTCATATTAACCAACCCATAACTTGTAATAACTTATTAATTATTCAAAACCATATGTCACGTGCCCAATTTTCTTTAATACATTTTAAAGTGAGTTCATATATGTATTATTTCTCATTTATTTATATAACAACTTTAATTAAGAATTTATGTTTAATATATATTACCATTTCATGTTTTTGCAACTAATGGATTTTATGTTTTGTGCAGGCCGTGAACAATATATATGCAGGCCGTAAAGGATGAACTCCTGCACATGAAAATGGAGGGGCATAATGGAAACGCGCAGTCACGAAATGGATAGTGATGAACCCCAACCATAATTAAACCAATCATTTAGCAAAATAACCTAGAACCCAACCAATAGAATTCATCTATGAATTAAGCTTAACATCTAGCTCGTTATGCAGCCCTCCACCCTACCCGACGTATTGTTGGTTGGAATATTTTGGAGCGTTAAAAGCACAGAACGGTTTCATGGTTATGTTGGCCACACATCCTCCTGGTTTGAGAGCCCTTGATCTAGAAGATTCATGATCCTACTCTCCCATCCTGACACCACACTCTCTACCCATGTCAAAGATAACCCATACGCCACCTCACGCGTAAATGGAGAACTGACTCACGACAAAGAGGGAAGAACGTTGTGCGTTGGCATATGACTGTTTGATTGTAATAATAGTTTACTGTTTTAGGAGCAATCGACCACTGAAATGGTCTACCTGCTCATCCTTGCAAACACTATATATATTCACCTACAAGCTAGTTTACATTCAGCTAGTCGTCGACGTATAAACTCTATGAAAACTCTGTCCAAATTTAATAAAAACTCTATTTCAGCTGCGTATGTATGTTTTTGTCTTCTTTGAAGTGATTCATTGACTTAGACGTAGCCTCTAATTGTTGAGAAGGGACCCTCAACAACCAGAGGTTCTATTTGTACATATTCAATAGTTTCCTTTCGTTTTTGCAAATAAGTAATTTTGTTTTTATGTATATGTATTTAGTTTTCCTGTAGATGATGTTTTGCTGTTGATAAACTGTAATTTTCTTGCATTTTTTGCATTTTATATTTTCAGAATTAATACGGTCGACCATTCGTATTTTTTTTTAGTTTGCCTCTCAGCCTTCCATTCGCATTATTCGCTCAAACTTCATTCCAGTCTGTCCTTCAGCATTTCATATTTCTCCTCTAGGTTTGTGAAATTTCAGTTTTGATTTATCTTTGCGTCTGTGTCACTATTCTAGATTATTATTGCATTGTATTTATGTTTTATATTCGTTGTTATAATTATAGATTTAGGCTGAAGAGAACCCTAGCTCTGATCGTCATCTCCTGCTCGAGGGCTTCCGCCATATCGGCGGCCTGAAAACCTTGTTTTCCCTTGCTCTGATCGTCGTTCCCTGCTCGACGGCCTCCGCCCTGCCGGCGGCCTAAATGGATCCACCTGACCCTTCCTTAGAGGAACGATTTCAGCATATTGTGGCCTCCCAGCCCTCGATTCCAGCCTCTGCGGCTCCTTCTTCGCGCTTTGTTAAATGGGCAGATGTACCGGAAGTTAAGCTTAGCTCCGCCGCCTCAAAAAGAAAAGCAGTCACCCTATCGGAGAAAGGACTCATAGGTCTATTCACCGGCCTTTGGCCTTCCCCACGCTCAGTAGAGGTTTGGCTGAACAAAAACTGGAGAACCCTAATCCAAGGGGAAGTTCAGCAAATATTCTGCGGAAAAGGATATTTCACCTTCATTTTTGAAAAGAAGGAGGACCGAGATTTGATCTTCAGGAATGGACCTTACTTTATGGGTCCAAGAGGTATGTACCTGAATAAATGGGATTTGTCCTTTAACCCAGAAAAATACATCCCAGAGGCGGTTCCAGTTTGGGTCAAGCTTCCTCATCTCCCTTCTCACTGCTGGAATGATGAGGATTTTCGAGCAATAGGGAACACCCTTGGGAAATATATTGACAAATTTGAGCCAAAAGCCCCAATGTTTTCTTGCGCTCGTATCTGCGTCGAAGTCGATTTAGAAAAAGGATTGCTGGAGTCCATTAATCTCTTGATCGATGGTTGGAGCCACATGCAGACAGTAGATTACGAGCAAATCCCCTTCAAGTGTAAGTATTTCCATGAATACGGCCATTTTGCCAAATCATGTCCGAAGAAACTTGAAAAACCCCTCTCAGACAATGTGGTAAGCGAGGGCTGGAACATTGCAAGCGGAAAGAAAACAGCAAAGCCACAAAAGCAGCAGAATGACACAACAAAGAACACTTCCGGAAACAGATTTGAAGCTCTGGCGGAAGAGTCCCCAGAGGAAGAAACTCGTGAAGCTAACCCTGACATGACCCAGCAAAAGGACACAGAACCCTCAGCTTCTCTATCACAGCATCAGGAAAAGGAAGTCATGGACAAGGGTAATGGGGGGCCGACGGAGAGGAAAGATCCAGCCCAACAATCAGAAGGGTCAGTGGAAGGTTTAGTGACAAGATCAAAGGCCAAAGCGAGCTCACAAGATATAACTGATACCTCGGTAGAAGAACAGGAAACGACATCCTGGAAGGGGAGGAAATCAAACAAAATCATAAGAGAGCAGGAGGCAGCCAGGGAAAAGGCGGCTGGGAAACAGACCAACTTGGATTTTCTAGTAAAGTCGCAAGCAAGCAAATACCTTCTAAGCCAAGAGGAGGAAAAAAAGGAGAAGGAAAAGGCCCTTAAGCAACTTAGGAAATAATGAAAGTGGTCTCCTGGAATTGTAGAGGCTTGGGAGGTCTTCAGAAGTTAGAAGTGATCAAGAGAATAAAATCAATGGAATCTGCCTCCATCCTCCTTATCCAGGAGACAAAAAAATCAGTTGTAGATAGTGTGGAAACAAACAAAAGCATATGGCCAAAAGGAACAGGCCTTGCCATCGACGCCCAGGGCGCCTCTGGAGGGCTCCTTTGTTGGTTGAACAAGGACAAGTTCAAATTGATCTCAGCCATACAAAATAGGAATTGGATTTTCATAAAACTAGAGAACGAAGAAAGCTAGGAAAAATTTTGGATCGGGAACGTGTATGGTCCAACGCTGAATGCGCAGAAGGACAAATTTTGGGACTTGTTAGAGGAGCAATGTGTAGATAAAAAGCTGCTCCCCTGTTACATTGCAGGAGATTTTAATGTCACCTCTTCCCCTGAGGAGCGCAGAGGCGGATCGAAGGTGAGAGACCCTTTTGGGGAAAGACTGGAGGACCTTATATCTGTTTGGAGCCTCACCGACATCAAACCCAAAAATGGCATCTTCACATGGAGTAATAAACGAATAGGACCTGGCCACATTGCTGCAAGATTGGATCGCTTCTTGGTAAGTACTCATCTCCTCAACTCTTATCCGGAAACAAAAATCTTGAGCTCCTCTGTCTCTGATCACAAGCCTATAATCCTTTTCTTCCCTCCAGTAGAAAATTTGGGGCCGCTCCCTTTCAAGTTCAATTGAATCTGGATGGAATCTGAAGGCGTTAAGGATATCATCATTCAGGCCTGGCGATGCTTCATCCCAGGCTCCCCAGCGTTCTCTTGGGAGCAAAAGCTGAAGAGGGTTAAGGCGGCTTTAAAACTGTGGGTCAAGAATCATTTCCGAGATCCAGCCTAGCAAAAGGAGCAAATTATCAGGGACATGGAAGTCCTCCAAGTAGAAATGGAAGCTTGTGAAATTACCAAGGAGCATCTCATCAAGGAGATAGAGCTGGAAACAACTCTACAAAAAATCTTAAGGCAGGAAGAGGAAGGGTGGAGGCTTCGATCTCGCATTCTATGGCTTAAAGGGGGAGATCAAAACTCCAAGTTCTTTCAAAATCAATGTAAAGACAGGCAGCGATGGAACAGCATGCGAGAACTTAAGGCGGAGGACGGCTCCATCGTTCAAGGGCAAGCGGCCATCAGCGCTGAGGTAAGAACTTTCTTTGAACATCTTTACACTAATGAGGATCAAGTCCCTCATCACCTCATGGAGGAAATGGTCTCTGATATCCCCCCCCCTGTCAGTCTTGAGGACAGGCTTAGGCTTGAATCCCCCATAACGGAAGATGAAGTCAAGAAAGCCATATGGAGCCTTCACCCAGATAAGGCCCCAGGTCCTGATGGCTTTCCTATATGCTTTTATCGAATTTTTTGGTTCTTGGTCAAGAAAGACCTGATGCGCCTCATTTCCTGGATGGCAAAAGGCAATATGGAAGGGGCCAAAAATTCCACCTTCCTGGCCCTGATCCCGAAAGAACATAACCCCACAACCATCAAAAAATTTCGTCCAATCTCCCTGTGCAATGCCTCTTACAAAATCTTCTCTAAAGTGTTGTCTATGAGACTCAAGCAAATCATCCCCTCCCTCATCTCCCCAAATCAGGGCGGTTTTATTTCAGGCAGGCAAATAAGTGATAATATTCTTCTGGTTCAGGAAGCCATCCACTCCAGTAACAAAAGGGGTGAACCTGGTATGGCCATTAAATTAGACTTGGCCAATGCGTTTGACAGATTAAGACACGCCTTCATCCTCATGGTTATCCAAAAGTTTGGGTTCCCCGATGCTTTCATCAAGCAAGTCCAAGCCTGCATTACCTCCCCTTGGATAGTCCCCCTCATAAATGGAAGGCCTTCTGCTTTCTTTAAAGCTGCTCGTGGGGTAAGGCAAGGTTGCCCGCTTTCCCCTTTCATTTACATTATGGTAGCCGAGGCCCTTAGCAGAAAACTGAACAGACTTCAATCTGAAGGATCTCTCCCGGGGCTCTCCTTCAGAAATGGAGTTCCTCCTATCAATCACGCCCTTTTCGCAGACGACACCATCCTCCTTGGCATAGCTTCCACCCAAATAGCCAAGAACATTCTCTCCCCTCTTGACCTCTTCCTTCATTCGTCTGGCAGCTCAATCAACCTGAATAAATGCCAAATTTATGGATGGAACATCCCAGCTGCAACTCTCTGTCGAATCTCTCAGATTCTGCAAATCAAAGCCAATCCATCGTGGACTCACTTCACCTATCTAGGCATCCCTATCGTAAAAAAACTCTTGACTTCCTCAATGTGGACCCCAGTCGTTCAGAAAATAAAAGCTAAAACTCAGGCCATGGGATCGAAGTGGCTAAATTTAGCAGGGAAGACGGTTTTAATTCGCTCCATATTAACCTCATATCCCATTTACACCAGCTCCATGGTTCTTGCTCCCAAAAACATCATGAATAGCATCTGTAAAGAAATCAGGAAATTCTTATGGCAGGGAGGCAAAGTTCAGAATAAAAAATTTCATCTGGTTAAATGGGATATGGTCAAGCAAGCCAAATGTCAGGGCGGTTTGGGAATCAGAGATCCAGAACAGATGAGCAGAGCCTTGGGAGCCAAAATGGTCTGGAGATTGGTCACTGGGAAGAAAGAATGGTGGAAGGAAGTTATTAGGAGAAAATACATTAGGTGGCCCAGGTCAAAAATGATGGACAGTGCTTGGGATGGCAAAGGAACCACCCTATGGAAACTCTGTAAATCCTCCCTCAGCACAATCAAAGAGAACTGCTATTGGATCCCTGAGAATGGGAAAAGGATCAATATCTGGAAGAGCAAAATTTTGGGTCATCCTCCTCTTTCTCTTTTTCCTGGTCAAACGCCCCTAGCTGAATGGGAGAGCGAACAAGGGATCTCCACCCTCTATGATTTATCTATTTGGGACGCAAATGGGCATTGGGCAGGATGGAAGGCGCTAACTCCTCCAGCTCCGCTGGTTCCTGCGGCTGAATATCTTCTATCCTCCCTCCATGGCCTGTCCCCTTCGAGGCTCACAGCGAAGGATCGCATTGGTTGGGGGGACACGGGGAAGTACAATGTCAAAGAAGGTTACAAGAAAATTACCAGGGAAACAGTTGGAACAGATAGAATATGGAAGAATGTGTGGGGAACAGACTGTATACCCAAGGTTAATAGTTTCATTTGGCTCCTCTTACACAATAAGCTCCTTACAGTAGAAAATTTAAGGAAAAGAGGAATAAATGGACCCTCTCGATGCCCTTTGTGCAACTCAGCTGAAGAGACCACCAGCCACATCTTTTTTCATTGTACAACCGCTCTCCTAGTTTGGCGATCAGTCCTCCCTCCAGGTATGGATTTGCATTTCCCGGACATGGCAACTCATCTTTTTAAAAACTGGCACAACTATTATCCTGGCTCCCTAAGCAAAAAACCTATCTTGGGTCGCCTTTGGGCCTCCATCCCAAAAAATATCTGTTGGCAGATCTGGCTTGCAAGGAACAGTGCCATATTCAAAGAGAAAAATCCTCTACCTGCTCATATAGCTGCCAAGACCATAGGGATGACAGTTGAAAAATTTGCTTCCAACAACATCAGCTACCCCGCCCAAGAACCCATTCTTGAGCCATATTCTTCGTGGTGCAAAATTTTCTTCAAAGAAAGGAGCCCCCTTCCGTCCAAATTCATCAATAGCAGATCAGTCACTTCTTACAGAACCGTCCCCTGGGAGATTCGCTTAGCCAGCATCGAATTTCAAAGTTGGCTCAGGGAGAAGAACTCCTTTGCCCTCTTTTTTGATGGCGCCTCGAAAGGCAATCCTGGGGTGGCAGGCGCGGGGGGGATCCTTTTGGATCCCGGAGGAAACATAGAACAATCCTTTGCTTGGGGTTAGGGAACCGAACTAATAATGAAGCTGAGTGGCTGGCTCTACTCCAAGGTCTTCAGATGTTACGGGAAAAAAATTATCGAAAGTTTTTGATTTTTGGAGACTCAAAGCATGTCATCTCCAAACTGATCAACGGCTACCCCTCCGGGGCAATCAAATGTCGTCGCCTGTACAACAAAGTAAAGCCTCTGATGCTTCAGTCCTTCGAGCCCTTCCATATTCTCCGGATTAATAACAATGCAGCAGATAAAATGGCCAACATTGGGGCTTCTCTTCCGCAAGGTGTCTATAAGCAAGACGGGTATCCCCCCCTCCAAAAATATATCCCGTTATGATGGAAAAGATCTCTATATGGCATAACTACTTCCATGTGTTTAGGAATCTTCACTTAATTGGGCATTGCTCCAAGGTCCTCTTCCTTATCCTATGGTTTTTTCACCCCCTTCCCTCTCCCTTGCCCTTCTCCTTTATCCCCGTTCTCCTCCCGCTCCAAGCCTTCCCTTGTCTTTTCAAACTTCCCCCCTGCTCGTCCTTTTCCGGCTCCCCTCATTTATCACCCAGTCCCTTCCTCTCCGCCGCGTGGCCCTCTCCTCATTCCCTCCACCCTCTGGCTGATGCGGTTTTAATGGCCTTAAGGCCTCGGGTCTTCGACATTTATTCCTCGCACGCCTCTCTTCCCATCTATCTTTATCCCCTGTTTGCCTCCGGTTTTAGTATGTCTCTCCATCCTTTTCCCATTGTGAGCTCTGGCCTCCACGAAGCTCTGCGTCTTATGCTTCAGGTTATTTCAGGAATCAGTGAAGGGTGGCTCCAAGGCCTCCCGTGGCAAGTTCTCCCCCTCACGTGCTCGGTGGTGAAGGAACGGCTGGCCTTTGCAGCCATTTCTTCTTGTTCGTGCTCTTCCCTCTCGGTGTCTCGGGCTGCAACTCTCAGCTATGGTGCCTCTGCATATGGTAAAAGTGGGCGAAGTCTAGTTCTTGGCTGCCGTTGCTCGGGCTGGCTGGAAGGAACAGTGGGCATGGTGGTCTGCCAAAATCTAGGTGCAGGTTCTCTGCTCCAAGAACTTGTTGTTCTCAGTTCGTTTGTGCAACAAGATAGTGTTCCCGATAATCCTGATTGTGCCACCCTTAATCTCCTTGCTCTGTTAAGCATCTCGACTGCAGAATCCAGAATGGCGCAGGGTGGAGAATTGGCAGGCATAATGGACATAAAAAAGAATCTGCGCAGATTATATGAGCTGCTAGCTATCAATGTCATGGATACTAAAGAAATGGTCGCGGAGGTGAAGAAAATGGCAGACACAGTAAGTTACACTTCCCAGCAGGTAAGTAATAACGATGCTCGCATAGATGACAATGAGAGCAATCTCCGGGAAATTATGGGGAAGGTGGATAGGATTCAGGAGGATCTCCAGCGATTCATTGCAATGCACCAGGCCAGTAGAATCACCGGTGAAGTTGTGGCTCCTATGGAAGAAGAATCGGTTGTTCAGCCTCAAATCAATAGAGGCAATCAGTAATCTGCCCCCTTTTGATGTTTTCATGTTTTTCTGCTTGTTTTTATGTCAGCAGTTCGCAAGGGTATACCCCTCCTGCAGTCTCAGATGTTTTGAGCAAACTATATGTAAGGTTTTTTGGGCAGCCCCTTGGTTAGTTCTATGGTGCAGGGATTTCGTTGTACATAAGCATCTGATATTATATATTTTGTAATGAATGGCTGTGCACAGCCTCTTTTATATATAAACCCCCTTTTCAGTTTCTGTAAAAAAAAATTATAGATTTAGGCTGCAGAAAATTTAACAAGATCACTCCTCCCTTAGATTTTAATTTTCATTTTTTAAGTTGTAAATATTACCGTATATGTAGTGAACTGGTATTCACTACAAAAATGACAGCTTTCCTTCTAGGTCGTTCTTTCAGTTTTTAATTGAACTCATTGTGATATTACATTAAGTTCTTTTAATTCATTTGATACAGTGTTTCATTAACCAATGATAACTCCTAGGTTTTACATGCAGTGACCTTATGAGAGTATGATGTGAAGATATATATATATTTGATTTGACTTTAAAATGCATACATATGTTTTTTAACATATACATATTAAAGTGCATACATGTAATCTTACATTTAAAGAGGAAGAGATTTGAAGTATTTGTTTAAGAAATAAAATTTGAATTTTTATTAGAAATTTATTGTAAGACTTAGTTTGTAATTTGTGGATTCAATATTAAATTATTTGTTTTATATTATACCATGATTATAAAATAGGAATAACTTTATGTGTTGAAGTAAAACTTCATTACAAATTAGATTATATGTTATAGAATTTAATTTAAAGTAGTAAAGTGGAATTTAGCTTGTAATTTGGACATTACTTTAGTTGATAAATTTTAATTGTTTAGAGTGTTTTGCAATTCTAATTAAATATATAATATTTAATTTGCAACATAGTTTCTGATATAGTTTTTAATTGGTAATTCAAGTTGTAAATTAATTTGTATTTTTTTTATATAATTTGTAGTGTGGGATTTGTTTTAAAAATGCTTCATGAATGATAATTTTGAGTCTTCAAAGAAAGTAACAAATCCGGATTTTAGTTTCATTTCTTAAGCTATTGTGTTTCGATGGGTAGAGTAGATTAGGAACTAGTTCCAATCCAAGTGTAATAAGTTCATTTGTATTATATGCATTAGTTTCATTTTGAAAGTTTTCATAGCTTAGTTTACTTTTCAAATTCATAGATTAGTTGTTGATTAGATTGGGTTTGTTAAACTAGTTTGCTTACATTAGTTTATGACTCCTCACAAAGTATTTGTTTACACTTAGTCCTTAGATTAGTGCTTCAATCTTCTTTATACGATTGCATAGAGTTCGATAACTAGAGTAGGATAGTTGGTTAGTTTGGTCTTTTGAAAATATAGAGTAGTTTTGCTCATAGAATAGATAGATTAATTATTGTTTTCACTTGTAGCATAATTTCATGTTTTACAGTAATTAGTTTCAGATTTGATTTTGTAATTAAATTCAGTGTTTGCTTTCGTAGTTAATCATGTGGTTAAATAGATTCTCAACCCTGCATAAGCATATAGTTCATGCATTCATGAAATAATTTAGTTGAATTGTTTTGCCTATTTTGAATAGTTAAATTTACTTTCATTAGATTAGATTGCTTTCGGACCAAGTGATAGCTTTCCTAGAATAGTCGTTGCAATTTCATTTCATAGAATGAATTAGCATAACGTTAGATTATATTTGAATTCATAGTTACTTTTTAAGTTCTTAGTTTGTTTTTTTTGTTTTTATAGACATATTAAATTTTGCATTTGAATTATGAAAGTTATGGATGTAGTTTAAAATAATATAGTTGCTATTTAGTGCATTTGCATCTTTAGTTAGCTTAGGTTAGTTCAAGCCTTCAATCCTTCACATATAGTGTTTGCATCTCACAAGCCCCCTTCCTAGGTTCACAATTAAGTGTTGAATTAGATAGTGCATATTTTACCCAACATTTTGGCGTCGTTGCGGGGGATATGCTAAAGGGATTGGAGTCTAGGTGGATAGGGGTAGATAGGTTTCCTTTACATTACACAACAAGAGGGAGGGGATAACGGTAAGATGAGAGGTAATAACCTACGCATCCACTATAGTGGGGTGCCCCAAAGCCTTGTTGTTCCTTTTTCGCAAAAGTGTGTTTACTTTCCGTAAGTTAATTTCATTTAGGTATTTTAGTTTGTTTTGTTTTATTAGTAAATAGTTTCTCAAAAACATATAAAAAAAAATTGGGTACTGTAAGAACCCCAGGGACTAATCCTTGTGTGAAGCAGGACCTATCAACCAACAAAATGGACTCAAAGGTGCCTATTAGCATGAGAGAACACTCTCAAATCCTAGCAGCAGGTGGGAATGATTCTCACTAGGTAAAAACCATATTGACAGCAATCGAGAGCTTATCAACCTCTCCCGAAATAACAGACAAATTAAAATCCCAAGAACTACAAAAAGATGTTCTTTGTGAGACTGCAAAAGAAGTTAATACATTGGGGATTACATCCGAAGGAGAGCAAACGAAAATTAAAGAGTCCTCTACATGCAAGCTAACAGATCCATCATATCCACAGACAACTGTTCAACTAGAAGAAGAGGATCTGTATGACATAGCGAAGGAAGGTGAGTACCAAGACTACATCGAAAGATGGTTTCAGAAGGTAACTCGACTGCAATATCATTCCTTCATTTGACACATGTTGATGCAAATAAAAGTAAGTTGGTTGAACTTCCACATTCAGGTGATCAATGCAACAATCTTTTCATATGTGGATAAAGGTACAATTCTCATTTTGCTTCGCACTTGGTTTCATTGGAAAAGCTCATATACTTGAATAAACATGTTTTATTTCTTCTTAGGGTAGGGAAATATGTATATAAGTAACATGTTGCATTCTTAGTTTAGGGAATAATGAAACTTCATTTTTGTTTTCTTTTTCAAATAAAAGAACTAAGAAGAAGATAATGCCAAAGACTAAACCAAAACAATCTTACATCATTATTCATTTTCATACATGCATATTTCTAATTATACCAGTTACTTAAGACCAAATTTAAACCTCATGGGGATTTGTCATAAATTAAGGTCTATCTAAAACCTATAGGTCACTCGTACATCCTAGCTTCATTGTTAGGGCATGTTATTTAAGTATCTCTACTACAGGGTAGCATAACAGTGAATGAAATTCCTAGTTTGTGAGGGAACACTACTATAACTCTATATGAAAAGACAAATTTTGGGACTAGAGACACCTTTCACTCATTATCTTATGGCTTCATCTAATTTACACTAAATCCATCAACCGTGTGTATCATTGGTTCAATAGCTCCCTCTTGCAACCTTTATTTTGGTTCCATGATAAAAAAGATTCTAGTTATCCTCCAACTCATATACCATCCCACCCTGTAACATGGTTTTCAGAGCTGCTTCCCCATCACTCTTTCATAGGAAAAATTATTTGCCAAATATATATAGGGAGTGGATATTTGGGACAAGAACCTTTGATAGAAAACGGGTTTAAGGTGGGTTTAAGAGGTTAACCTATTGGGGTACTGAATAGGATTGTTGGCAGCGGGTACTGGCCTGTAGTATGACTAGGTAAACCCGATGGGGTACTGAACATGCCCGACTGAAAGAGGAGAATTTGCTTGG
Organism: Pseudotsuga menziesii; assembly: GCA_001517045.1. Lineage (NCBI taxonomy): Eukaryota > Viridiplantae > Streptophyta > Pinopsida > Pinales > Pinaceae > Pseudotsuga > Pseudotsuga menziesii. The sequence continues at coordinate 55,052 of LPNX010425118.1, forward strand.
GGAGGACATCTTGTTAAAGAGAGAGAGAGAGAAAGTCTAATATATATATATGACTTTGTAATAATAAAGGTTGTTGTGGGTCCAGTGGAGGAAGGTATGCATAGTTGATCTAAAATGAACTCCATCAATCTGCCATTTGAGAATGTTTGTAAGTTGCACTTAAGACCCTGTTGTATAAATTCATACCATACCTAGGATATCACTATCCTAGAAGTGGGACCCATAAACTTAGGATTCTAATGAAATTGAAATGCAAACTTTGTCCATAATTACTTGAATAACGATAAACCTTTGAGAAGTAGCAGGGATGACCGGTTTCCTATAGGCTTTACTGACTATCTATACCCTAATGTTTTCCATTTTAACCCAGTATTACTTCATTCATGGCACGAGGATGTGCCATACCTTCGGTTTGGGGGAGGGAGTCTCAATTTATATGGTCTTCATAAGTATGAATTATTAATAATTGACAGAATTGTATGTATTGAGAAATCTTAAAGTCAGTTTTTTCTAAGTTCTAGTTTTTTTATTGTCGTAATAAATTTGGCTTAGTTTTGTTGAATATTTCCTATTAATGATTAAGCACATTTTTTGAATAAATAAAATACCACTTCCGATTCATTTATGGCACGAGGACGTGCCATACCTTTTGTCTATGGGTATGTTGGGCCTCGAAATTGTCTTTTATAATGGTTTTATTTACATTAATTTCCGACCAATTTACCGAAATTTAATATATTTATCTTTAATTTGTCTATATTTTACTATGTTTTCATCAAATATAACTTATAAATGTAAAAGAAGCTTTATTTATCATTTTTATGTGTTATTGCATTTAGTGTTCATTTTGACACTCCATTCAGCCCCTTCTTTCGGTCATAAGTTATGCACTAGGTTTAATGGCATGTTTCTTATTAGGTTCTTGGTTTGTTTTATCCTCGCCCTCTAGTTCTCGCCGGTTCCATGAATACCCACACGTGCAAAAACCATCAGTGATGATGACCTTTGAGCATTCGTTTAAAATTAAATAAAGAAAAAAATAAAAAATATTAAAAAAATGAAAATTAAATAAAGAAAATAAAAATATTAAAAAGATGGGAATTAATAAAGAAAATAAAAATGAGAATTAAATATTAAAACAAATTCAGTCATATTAACCAACCCATAAAGTGGATTGTAGTAACTTATTAATTATTCAAAACCATATGTCACATGCCCAATTTTCTTTAATACGTTTTAAAGTGAGTTCATATATGTATTATTTCTCATTTATTTATATAACCACTTTCCTTAAGACTTTATGTTTAATATATATTACCATTTCATGTTTTTGCAACTAATGGATTTTATGTTTTGTGCAGGCCGTGAACAATATATGTAGGCCGTAAAGGATGAACTCCCACACGTGAAAATGGAGGGGCATAATGGAAATGCGTAGTCACAAAATGGATAGTGACGAAGCCCAACCATAATTAAAATAAACATTTAGAAAAAGAACCTAGCACCCAACCAATAGAATTCAACCATGAATTAAGCTTAGCATCCAGCTCGTTATGCGGCCCTCTGCCCTACCCGCGGTTTTGTTGGTTGGAATATTCTGGAGCGTTAAAAGCAAAGAACGGTTTCATGGTTCTATTGGCCACACGTCCTCCTAGTTCGAGAGCCCTTGCTCTAGAAGATTCAGGATCCTTCTCTCCCATCCTCACACCACACTCTCTTCCCATGTCAAAGATAACCCATATGCCACCTCACGCGCAAATGGAGAACTGACACGTGACAAAGAGGTGAGAACGTTTTGCGTTGGCATATGACTATTTGATTGTAATAATAGTTGACATTTTTAAGAGCGGTTGACCACTGAAAGGGTCGACCTGATCATCCTTGCAAACTCTATATATATTCACCTACAACCTAGTTTACATTCAGCTAGTCGCCGACGTATAAACTCTGTGAAAACTCTATCCAAATTTAATAAAAACTCTATTTCAGCTGCATATGTATGTTTCTGTCTTTTGTGAAGTGATTCATTGACTTAAACATAGCCTCTGATTGCTGAGAAGGGCCCCTAAAAAACCGGAGGTTCTATTTGTACATATTTAGCAGTTTCCTTTCATTTTTGCAGATAAGTAATTTTGTTTTTATGTATATGTATTTAGTTTTCCTGTGGATGATGTTTTGCTATTGATAAACTATAATTTTCCTGCGTTTTTTGCAATTTATATTTTCAAAATTAATACGGCTGACCATTCGCATTTCTTTTTTCAGTTTGTCTCTCAACCTTTCATTCCCATTATTCGCTCAGACTTCATTCCAGTTTTTCCTTCATCATTTTATATTTCTGCTCTAGATTTGTGAAATTTCTGTTTTGATTTATCTTTGTGTCTGTGTTTTGTTCTAGCTTATTATTGCATTGTATTTATGTTTTACATTCGTTGTTATAATTATAGATTTAGGCTGCAGAAAATTTATCAAGATCACTCCTCACTTAGATTTTAATTTTCATTTTTTAAGTTGTAAATATTACCTTATATGTAGTGAACTGGTATTCGCTGCAAAAATGATAGCTTTCTTTTCAAGTCGTTCTTTCAGTTTTTAATTGAACCCACTGTGATATTACATTAAGTTCTTTTAATTCATTTAATATGGCATTTCATTAACCAATGATAACTCCCAGGTTTTACATGTGGTGACCTTATGAGAGTATGATGTGAAGATATATATATTTAATATATGAGATAACTCATACGTTGAATCAATTTAACTATAAAGTGCATAGATATGTTTTTTAACATATACATATTAAAGTGCATACATGTAATCTTACATTGAAAGAGGAAGAGCTTTGAAGTATTTGTTTAAGAAATAAAATTTGAATTTTTATTAGAAATTTATTCTAAGACTTAGTTTGTAATTTGTGGATTGAATATTATTTTTTTATTTTTTTATATTATACCATGATTATAAAATAGGAATAACTTTATATGTTAAAGTAAAACTTAATTACAATTTATATTATATGTTATAGAATTTAGTTTAAAGTAGTAAAGCGGAATTTAGCTTGTAATTTGGACATTACTTTAGTTGATAAATTTTAATTATTTAGAGTGTTTTGCAATTGTAATTAAATATATAATATTTAATTCGCAACATAGTTTGTGACATAGTTTTTAATTGGTAATTCAAGTTGTAAATTAATTTGTATGCTTTTATATAATTTGTAGTGTGGGATTTTTTTTAGAAATGCTTCATGAATGATAATTTTGAGTCTTCAAAGAAAGTAACAAATCTGGATTTTAGTTAGATTAGGAACTAGTTCCAATCCAAGTTTAATAAGTTCATTTGTATTAGATGCATTAGTTTCATTTTGAAAGTTCTCATAGCTGCGTTTTCTTTTCAAATTCATAGATTAGTTGCAGATTAGATTAGATTTGTTAAACTAGTTTGCTTACACTAGTTTATGACTCCTCACAAAGTATTTGTTTACACTTGGTCCTTAGATTAGTGTTTCAATCTGCTTTATACGATTTCATAGAGTTTGATAACCAGAGTAGGATAGTTGGTTAGTTTGTTCTTTTGAAAATATAGAGTAGTTTTTCTCATAGAATAGATAGATTAATTGTTGTTTTCACTTGTAGCATAATTTCATGTTTTACAGTAATTAGTTTCAGATTTGATTACGTAATTAAATTCAATGTTTTCTTTCATAGTTAATCACGTGGTTAAGTAGATTCGCAACCCTGCATAAGCATATAGTTCATGCATTCATAATATAATTTAGTTGATTTTTTTTGCCTATTTTGAATAGTTAAATTTACTTTCATTAGATTAGTTTGCTTTCAGACCAAGTGACCACTTTCCTAGATTAGTCATTGCAATTTCATTTCATAGAATGAATTAGCATAACAATAGATTATATTTGAATTCATACTTACTTTTTAAGTTCTTAGTTGGTTTTTTGTTTGTTTTTATAGATAGATTAAATTCTTGCATTTGAATTATGAAAGTTATGCATGTAGTTTAAAATCATATAGTTGCATGTTAGTGCATTTGCATGTTTAGTTAGCTTAGGTTAGTTCAAGCATTCAATCTTACACATATGGTGTTTTCATCTCACAATCTCCCTTCCCGGGTTGACAATTAAGTGTTGAATTAGATAGTGCATATTTTACCCGACAGTGTGGATTCTATCTGGGACCAATTCGACAAAACTGTGTTGTGGGCTTAAAACTTAAGTGACATATTCAATCGAAATAAAATAAATTGTGTCCCTATTATTACAAGCAT
>LPNX010425118.1:72378-124900 GCA_001517045.1 Pseudotsuga menziesii
ACTGAATGCTGCAAATTTCCGTGTGTCTGCAAAAATCACTGTTTCTGCCCCCTTCGCTCTGATACCATGTTGAAAAAACTGAGTTTTACTGCTTGCTGGTTTAAATGAACAAATTGTGTTTTTCACTTCAGCCGGTTTTGCATAGGCTTGAAGCTACTTAAAAATTTTCCTGAACAATTTTAAACACGCAGAAAAACACTAACAGGCTGAAAACAAATGCATGCACACCATAAAAATTTACACAGAGATTTTTGGCTAATCAGCCCTGGAAAAACCCCCACGGGGAAAACCAGTCAGAGAGGAGAGATTTTTATTATTTCTTCAGCAATGTACAGGACAGAAAAATAGTGGAAAAAACAACTTATCTCCACCGGCAAACTTCTTCACAAAGTCTGGAAAAATAATGCTCAGCAAAACAGCCAACACCCTTTTTCTTTTTCTGTGCCAAACCAGCAGTACCAGGCCGTACTTCTTCTTGGAAACTGTGCCAAAGAAAAACCAGACCGTACAGCAGTCCGTACCAGCAATAAATGCACCCTTCTGTCTCGATTTCTGTGCTATATTAATGCTGTCCGTACAGCATTAAATGAAGCCGTACCTCCTCGAAATCAGTGCCTAATAAATGCAGGCCGTACCACATAAAAATCTGTGCTAAAAAATTAATGCAGCCGTACACAGGACGTACCACAATTTCCTGAGCAATAAATGCAACCATACAGTTCAATAAATGAAGGCCGTACTCCTCGATTTCTGTGCAGTCATTCCAGCATTAAATGAAGGTGAATGCTCCTCGATTTCTGTGCATTAATGGCTCTCTCTCCTGGAAAAATCGTACCCTTCTCAGCAACTCGACTTCCTCTCCTTCAGCTCTTCTCTTCACATGCAAAAGATGAAAAGTAAAAATGCCCTTTTGCCTCCCTCAACCTTTTTGGTTACCCTAAGTGAGTTTCTTAATCCAATGGTGGAGAAAGAATCAAATCAACGGATGAGATTGAATGAGAGTGAAAATCACTTTTATTTATTTCTCATAAATAAAATCACTCACCCACTTAAATTTATCAAAAAGTGACTTTATTGTTATAAAGTCTCATTAAGTGACATTTAATGTGAGGGTCACCTTTTTCCCTCTTAAAGTGACTTTAGGCAAAAATTAAAGTCACCAAGGGAACATCTGCCTAGGTACAAAAATCAACATATTCTTCTAGGCATAGACACTATCATTGGCACTCAGCCCTGTCCAAAACTTTCATCAGACTTTAGAGACTATCTCGATGACATGGGTATTGCATATCTTTCTTAGGTTCACAACTCCTTTCCTGGAAAGCACCCCTACTGGTATACTGCTGAAGATTTAAATGTTGCAGGAGATTGGAAGGATCAATGGGAGATATATACTAGCTATTTGGAAGTTGCTCGTATTCGACTCAATTCAGGCACTAATCGTCTGACTTGGGACTATAACCAAAATGACGGTTCTGTTACTGCTAAACTAATCTATGATTGTATCATTCATTCATCCCTACATCCAACTGCAAGTCCCCTGCTTACTTTGATATGGTCTTGCAATTTGCCAATGAAAATCAGATGTTTCATTTGGCTTACGCTACACAATAAGGTTCTTTCTTGGGATAATCTTTAGAAACGTGGTTGGATCTGTTTTTTCCTGAGTGAGTCCCTTTCCAAGTTTGATTTTTCTTTGGGGTTGGATCTTGCACAAACACTAAAGCAGAGTTGATTGCCTTATGGGCACTATTGCATATTTCTCAGACTATGGGCATCCCAACTCTGAATATCTTTGGTGACTCTGCTGTCATTATTAGTTGGGTGAAGGGCACATCTACTCTAAGGCCACCTGCCCTCATCCACTGGTGTATGGATACTAAGAGACTCACTACATGCTTTCACCATCTCTCTTTTAGCCATATTTTCCATCAACACAACCAGCTTGCAGACCGGCTATCGAAATCAGCCCTTTCTTTGGCTCCAGGTTGTGGTCTTTTCTCTAAATTTATTGATGGCCTTTTGGCCTTGCATGATACATTTCAGCTCTTTTGAGCTTGGTGCAGGATATTTGACTCCCTTTTCTTATTGCACCTCCTTTCTTTTTATGGAGCGGGCTTATTTTGATAGAAGTTCTGCAGCTATTGTTTTCATGGAATATTTTGGACTATTATGATGGTCTGTTGAGATGATTTTCTCCTGGCTGATCTCAGCTTGTGTGCTTCGTTAGTGCTCTGCTTGTTCCACCTCCTTGGCTATCTTCTTTGGAATGGGACTCTCTCTTGGAATATTCAGACTGTATGCTCATTGCAAACTTTATTCTGTATGTAACGCTTCAAGGGAAGGCACATCATGATGCCATTTGATTCAATCAATGAATATCAAGGACAGGCTTTTTTTTTCCTGAAAAAAATAATGCAGCTTTAAAGTTTTTTCCTTTATACATATCCTTAATAGACCTTACTACTGGAGCTTCTTTATTGCGTATCCAGGATCTATCTATTATCAGTTTCCTAAATAGCTAATTCTTTTTTTATGAGTCACAATAAAGTTGAAAAAAGAGTATAAAGGGTTTTTACATCATGGGTGGCCAAAAAGTCCTGGTACAATATATCTGTATTTCCAATGCATTCAAAGCTGTAATCCACACCGCCATCCACCATGTCTCTCATCACTTACCAAAGTGTTTATCTTCCCATGAGCTTTGTAGCTAATAGGTGTTAGAGAGATGACTATTATATACAACCATAATCTGAGCTTTGAGCTAATTGTGTTAGAGAGATTGTTATTATATACAACCATAATCTGAAGTAGCATTACCTCTTGAATGGGATTCTCATGCTCTTTTGGGTTGATGCAGTCTGTAATGTTTTGGCTGCAGTGTATGTAATGCAAATAGTGAAACCCTTTATCTAAGGCATGTGAACATTATATATTTTGGTATATCTAACTGATAGTGCATTCTATTCCTAAATAATTACTTCCATAGAAATTTCATGCTACTATCCTAGTGAGTTAGGCTCATAAATTGTGGTCCGCGAGTACATTTCCATTAACAAATAAAATGTTAAGGGTAACTTGCCTCAAACATTTACTTGACTGAGCAGGGTTGAACTTTCAGTCAGAAGCAACATTTCTAACAAGCATACTACCTCTTGTGCTTATGTAAGACAATTCAAGATGACAAATTGAGTATCCTAAAGAATACGTAAGGAAGACTTTTAATAGTTTTCTTAAATTTCTTTGTTTTTGAATGATGGACAAAAAAACAGTATCCAACACACTTGAGTCCTCGGAGGACTAGTCAAATGTATATTTTTATTTATTCCTTGGGAATATCAAATATAGTGATTTTAAAACACATCTCAGAGAACCCAACCCCCAAAAAAGTAAAAACAATACTAAGTTTAAACTTGCAATACCTTACTCTCATGCAGAAGGTGTTCATGATGTCCCTGTCCAAGGTTTTGAGAAGACTAATAGACTGTATAACCATGTTATCCACTCTATTGACATTGAATTTCACGTTGGCTCTGCTGTAGTTGTGCCCAAGACCCAATTGAGCCTTCTCCAAGTCTATGTGATTCAAGATATATGATTCAATTACAGAGCTCTGTTTACTCGTTTTTGCATGATTCCTCAATGTCAAAACTAAATATCCATTCAGTTGATGCTATGATCCATTTTGCTCCAAACCAAGCCAGGATTACTACATATCAGCACTATGTACATCCATCAATTACGGTTACCTAGGATATGTATGAATAGAATTAGTCAAGCACATGCAAAAATATTATATATGGACAAATAGAAGAAAACAATGTGGTTTAGACATTCCTTAATTTCTATACTTAGATTTATAATACGATCACACTTTGTCTCTTAGGAGACAAGTCACTAACGAAACAATGGACATACCTGAGAGAGAAAGAGATGTAGTTGTAGGCCAGAGTGAGACAAATACAAACCACAAGGTCACGGATCAATACTGTCAACCTCAAAACATATATAAAAAACAACAAAATCTAGTTGCATTTACAACAGCTGTCGACCCAACAACTCTCCACCCACAAAACTCAAAATCCATAATCGAGGTTCTACACCCAGCTTGATGAGATTCAAACCAAATTCAGTTAATTCTTTTAGGCCTTTCTGGCCACAAACAACTGCACCTAACTAGACTAAATTTTTAACAGCTACACTTATTGCCTCATGGCTTGGGGCTTGAGGTCCAAACTCCACTCAGCGGAATCCATCCACAGTATCTATATTGACCAAAGAAACACCTTATCCTACTGGCCTGCAAGCAACAAATATAGAAGAGACAACAATTTACCTTCCCAAAGCTAAATCACTATGTATCCTTGCTCAACTTCCTTTCAAAGATAGTGATTCCCTTTGCCGTTACTTAGACAGCAAAATAGTGACAAGTGGATCCCTTGGAGAGGCTGGCAATGTAGGAAAAACCTTGATCTCCCTTATTACCCAATTTATCCAAATTTATCATGCATTTCCCTTTGTAATTTATTATATAGGCTTTCCATTTTTATGCTTTGTGTTGTTGTTGTCTTTTCTACAGGCTGGGAGCATGAGTTTATAGCATCCAATCCTTTTGCAGCTAGTGGATCCTTTTATTTTCCTGGAGAGATGGCAACAGAGCTTTTATGAAAGATTTATTTATAAGAATACCAATGATCAATGGGTCAATTCCTTTGATGTAGTGAATGGAGTCTATGAAGGCTTTGGCTGCTAAAACAAATAGATATTGAAGTCGAGATATCTCACAGCCTAATAATAAAGTATTTGCCGGAAGAAGAGAAACTCTATAAGGATTCATAGTTTCTTTTTACTACAAGAAAACTTAATGTTCTATTATAACCAACATCGGTGGCTAAGTATTAAGCACAATGATTACCATCTAACTACTTTGTATTAGCTATTATGCACGGGGAAAGGAATGCCTTATTGTCAATGACTTCGTACAAAGAGGCAATCTTTAAGAGGGCCTTCATATTAAAGAGCATAAACCAATGATTCCATATAAAGACTGGTTTATAATGGCTGTGGAGTTGCAGGAGCATTAGATTGGCCCACTTTTGACAAGGAAAATGAAGCCCATGAAAAAGTTGATCACAAAAATAAATTGTATGTTTTTTCAAAGTTTTTCCTTAAAACTCCTACTCTAGCTTTGTTAATGCATTCTAATGATATAGGCTTGCCTATGGATTCACAGGGGAAACTTATCAAATATATTACTATTTCATCTTTGGATTTATGGTAAAATGATGGGTGAATTCTAGGGTTTCATGCACATGCAAGATTGATGCTAGCATTGTTGGAAGAACACAAGCACAAGGAGGATCTAGGGTTTTCTTGGTTGCTCCATTGGTAAAGTTTGGTGAAATTATGCTTCTATGGATTGAATGGTGGTTGTAATGCTTCGTTTTCTCTAATTAGGGATTTTTACCAGCTTTTGTCAACTTTTACATGTTACAATTGAATATCCTCTTGAAGGAATTTTCTCTTGTTTGTCCTTATATATCTGATTTTTCCCTAATTAGGATCCTCCAACAAACCCTAGAGGTAAATATAGTAATATTTCATGGAAACTAAAACTGAAAATACCAATGTGTACCATGCCCAACTCACAACCTACAGGGATAAGCACAAATATAAACATAGGTTTACCACTGCACAATCAACCATTAAATTTGAACACGATCAGAGATTAATAAACAAATTAGAAAACTATTAGAGAAATATAAATTGGGGCAGCTAACAATATACTCATGCAGAATAATAGGGAAACAACGCTTCAGATACCATTTTCCTCACAAGTCTATCTATCTTTTTCTGTCTTTTGACCTTTCATATTCCCATCAAACTCAAATTCCTATCAAATTTCTTGTAATGAAATGCCTACATTTATATTTGTTGTCCTAGCTATATGGTATTGGTAGAGTATTACCAAGGGGCCAGTTATCACGATAAATCAAAATATTTAAGGTAATTGTTTAGATCAGATATAACAAAGTTTGCCTCTATGTATGGTAATCATCATCTTCAACTAAATGTATGTGTGTGCACATGCATAAATACCCAATACACAGCTCAATCAAACAAAAGAAAACATATTTATACCTTGATTTATGGATCTTCACACTGTCTTCTTATGCTTTACCTTTCAAAACATCATTCAACATACTTCATTTTTTGTCATGTTGCAATAGTTTCATGTTAGGACCCATCAAATATATTTATGTTTGTTTATGCAAATAACAAAAACAATCTAAATAAATACAATTCTATTACAATGTAAATTACAATACTATTCAACTATTCAAGTAAATTAATTGTTAAGAATATATCACCTGATAAAACATGGATAACCAAAAATACTATGTATATAAGGCCATCGATCTAATCAAAACTCCATTTCTTGCCTCTTAACTACGGAAATGTTTGTCAATGCTATCTATAACAAGTTCCAATGGAGGAGTCAAATAGCAATAGTGAAAATTACACAGTAAAAATATAGAAATAGATGTTTTTTAATGTATTCTTCCTTACCATTCATTGAGCTCCTCTCTGTTTCGATAATAATTTAATATTCTCTACTAAACATGTAACACCCCGGTTTTGACCCCGTTTGCATGATGTATATAATGTAATTAATCGTGGTGAGGAGCTAAAGGAAAAAGCCCCACCATCGATTCAGTTGTGTATGTTTCGGCAATAGGGATAGTTGCTGATGGTATATCGTGCTATCCGGCACATTATAGTTTGGCATCATGTAAATACACACATAAAATAAAATAAACCACAACCAGCTATGACGGGCCAATGTTGAATGAAAAGGGCATGATTCCTAAGGTTAAGGGGGGGGGGGTTGTCTAAACCGTGGGATCCATTGGGAGTTTGCCATGTGTCACCACCCTGTTTGACTACTCACCTTCCCTTGTCTCATTCAACCACCTATTTAATGTCTTGCTGAGTAGTTGAGGTAGTTATGGCTGGGAGTGGAGTGTGGCAGGACTGTCAGTCCTTGCCCACGTGCACACTCCACCAGCAAGTTGACCTCACATTGGAAGCAACCTCCACCGCCATTCTCTCCATGACGCCACTCTTCTCGGGTCTATTCATTCCCCACGATAGTCTGTTCATCCGAGCGCATAGGCCGGGTCTGTTCATTCTCACGCAGAGGGACGGTTCGGCTTCCTCATGTGCACCGTTTGGGGGGATTATTCATCAATTGATCACAAAGAGTTGTTCTCTCTCTCCTTCCCACGCACAGGAATTCTGCGTTGGTTTTCCTCATGAAGGGAGCAAGAGAAATCGTGGCTGTCACTCAGGATTTTCGGGTGCAGGAGCCATTCACGCTCAGGACTGTGTGCCTGTGGGTTCCATACCGGTTTCGGTGGTATGTGTATGTCCCCTTGCCAATTGTAGCTATGTATGTTGTCTATTGTGGTATGTGTTTGTGTTCTCCTCTGTCAATTCTAGGAGCTCGATCTCTCTCCCATTTGCGGACTGTGTAATGCTGTCGTGGATTCATTATGCATTCGGGGCTGTTGTCTTCCCGCTGAGTTTTCTTCCGCATTCGTCAGTTAACTTTTGCCCAGTCTATGCTGGGAGTTCAGTTTCTTATCCATTGCAGACTATGGATTGCCGCCATCATTCATTGTGAGGTTGTAGTTGTTGATGTACCCTGGTTTTGGGTTGCTATTGAGTTGTTTTGGCCACGCTAGGGCCAAGAACAACCCTGAATTGTCTTGTGGATCTGAACTGTGTTTCCCCTGTTGGGTGGATTGTCACCTGGTTTTCTTTTCCTTCTTCACAGAGTTGTGAATGGGTTGTTTTGCTGCGGTATGCAGTGGTTGGTCTTCGGACTGTTGTGAGTGGGATTAAAGGCTGGGTATGCATCAGAAGACTGGTGTTTGAGGCCACCAGCTTAGCATTAGCCTTTCCTAGCTCTTTGATGACCAGGTAAAACCCTGCTATGTGGGTTTGGCTGATTGGAAAACCTTGGCTATGTGTAAGCCTGCATTGACCCTTAGTCCTTGAGGAATCATGCCCAGCTCGGGGGTGGCAGTGTTGCTGAGAGATTGATGAGCACGCTGGCCTATGGTTGGGTGGAACGTTGCAGCGACGTAACTGGTTGCGGGGCGAGTTCTTCATTAAAAGATAAGTACTCCTGACTGTTTCATCTCTGCAATTATATCTATTGTTTCATGAGAAATGATGAACATGTTGAATGTTGGAATGTATATGTTTTCTTCCGCTGTATGCTTAATAATTATGCATCTTGGCATGTATTATGTTTAAGCTTTTATTTTAGCATTGATGTCTGTCCATGTTCATGGGGCTCTTTGCCCGTATGTTCGGTGTTAGTAGTGTCCTCTTCGCCAGTTATAGGGTCAGGGACGTGACAAAACAGGACCAACCACGTGAAGGTGGAAGCTCTTATGGCCCCTCCCCCCCCCTCACATCACTCTCAACTCCCCAAACCCATTTCCTATACTTGCAAATAACAATTTATTTCACTATTTCACAAAGCAAATAACAATGCATCTACAATGCAAATTATTTCACTCAATAGTTGAAAAATTCTTTCATTAAATCATTCTTTAAAACATTCATTAAGCCATTCAATCATTCAACAGTTGAAAAAACCATTCATTAACTCATTCATTAAAACATTAATTTAGTCAATGGCAGAAGAAAAAAAATCAGTAAACAATTCAGTAAAGCATTCATTCATAAAACAGAGGAAAAAAGAAATAATTTTCTTTTTTATAAATAAGAATTACTCAAAAAAAATTATAATTAAGAATTACCAAAAACTGTTCCATTCATCGAACTGTACATGGACTGTTCAGCTGAGAAATTTTTTCCTTCCTGTGCATGAAGACTGATTTTGTGCTATGCTTTCAAAAATATATTTCAAATTTACAAAAAAAATTAGAGTGATGGATTTACAAAAGGCTTGTGTGGATATTCCATGGCCTTGGAGTCCTGTGTTTCCAAAATTTTCCATTCACCCCATTGCAATGTCAGACCCTTCTTTGAGAGCCTGTATGCCTCCTTATTTCACTCCCTGTAAACATGAGTGAAAGAGATTGATTCAAATAATGAGAGAGAATGGGTTGTCTCTTCAAATAATGCATCTAGAGAATCAGTTCTACATTTCTATATCTTATTCATCCAGTTTATAACCACCATTGAGACACCATATACTTGTAACTATTTGCAATTTCTTTCATTGGCAAAACAAAGAAGTAATTTCAATGTCATGAGTTCTGCATAGTTGTTGGTTCCAGTTCCCAGGCCCAAAGAAATTTGAAAAAAATGACTTTGACTTAGATATAAACATGAACCTCCTGAGCTTGTGCACCGAATGCTTGTTTTCTTCAATCCAATTGCTAGACCTCCAAAGTGGCCGATGGCACTTTGCGCTGTGAAAGAGTATTACGGAAGAAGTGATGTTAAACTAGTTTCAACTTCCAGCTCTGGACCCATTGTTTCTTGTAGAAGGATGACTTTTGGTGATAGAACCTCCATCATCCTTTTTAGGGCAAGCTTTTTCTGGGTGCTTGCCAGACCCCTGCAGTTTAGGGAGACAAATTTCATTTGGGCACCCCATCTGGGGTTTGCACTGCTCTAAACGCTTCGAAAATGGTTGTTTGTCTGCCACTTTACTGATCCCTGAGCGCCATGCTCTGGGCCATAGAGAGGTGAGATGGTCTTCCTCTCCCTTTCCCTTTGGATGTGATCCTGGGATTTACCCCTAGTCCTTTTGTAGGGATTTTTGGTTTTTGAGGGATTGGAACGTCCCTTGAACGAAGGTGGAAACGGATAGAGGAGGACTGAGTGGGAGAGTCATTTTTTATGGTGGAAGGGGAGGCTACCTGGTTTGAATTGGAGGTACTTTTGAATGTGGGGGAGGAGGTGCCGTTTTGGGGGGAGGGGAGCTGTTTGTGATAGGGTAGGAAATGATTTTTCCTCATTCAAATATAAATCATTCAGATGATTGCTAAGGGAATAAGTGTTCATACCTGGTGGGGGAGACACGATCGGACGTTGTTCCTTCTGCTGCTACTACTCCTGCTCTTTCTGGTTAATCCAGTGGTTTTTCTATGCCCTCCACTGCTGCTTCCAGTCCTTCCAGGCTATCCAGCGACTATTCTTCGGATTTTGTCATGGGGTGTTCTTCTCCCAGTCCTGGATTCGGGATGTTTTCTTTTGAGCTCGAGGCCCCTATTCGCCTAACCCATTTCTTTCTACCGGAGGTTGTGGGAACATAGTTGGGACAGTTTCTTGCCAAGTGTCTTGTCTCATGACATCTATGGCAATGAAACAGGAGTCCCTAATAGTCTAGCAGCTGTTTTTTTGTTTTGTTTTGACAAGTCAGATTTAAATATTCCCTTAGGCTTCTTTTGATATTCAGCGAAACTAAGATCCTCGCAACCTTCCGGATTTTTGTTTGATGGTAGGATAGATCTGCCTCAATGAAAGTCCCCAAAGCATTTCCAATGTCGCTGAATGAGTCTGGGTTCCAAAGTTCCCAAGGTAAACCTGGAAGGCGGACCCAGACCGGTATGGTGTCTAATATTTTTGTGTCTGCATCGAACGGAGGCGTCCATATTTTTATATGGAAAGGGGTTTTTCCATATGTCCAGACTTTCCTAAGGATGTGGTCTGCATCCTCTCTGCAATTGAACCGGTATCCAAACCAGCCCTTCACTAATGGTGTGATATCTAGGCTTCCACCTTGCAGCCTAGTCTAATTATGTCTAACCCAATCTTCCATTTTACCCTATGTTGAGTTTCGTCCTCTACTTTTTCCAACAAGGGCCAGCCCATCCATCTCCTGTGCTTCTCTCATGGAAATATTTACACTGTAAACTAGGTTACATTCTCCTCCGGACGGGTTTATACAATGGGTTTTTCGTTTTTTGGAGCAGGGGAAGGATTCTTCCGATCTTTTATCAGACGGGGCGTCTTTGCTTCCTGAGCTGGGGTTAATTTGAAGGTTGCTCAGAAGCTCGTTTGGTAACTGTACCTGTACCTATTCTACAATGGATGTTATTTGCGCTACTAGTGGGTTGCCTCTTCTATTTAGGGCTTCTTCCGAAGGTGGATATTGAAGCTCCGATTGAGGTAGATCACTGCGGAGGGATTTTGCATTCTGAGAGAGCTGGTTTGACGAAAAAAGGGTGAAAGGTGTTCCCATTATGGTTGGGTTTAACGGCCTTGCTGCAAAAATCCTTAACAACCCTTCTTCTGCGGGTGATGGTGTGTCCAAAATCCTAGCTTCTAGTCCATCTAGCAATTTTTCAAGGGCATTCTGGACAACTCCCGGTGACGGGATCGCGGGAATTTCTGGAGGTGTGAAGACATGTAACCCGTGCCACGGGTCAGCTGAATAATATACCCTATATTCTTGTAAAACATCGTCTGTCTCCATACTGATCACGGCCTTCCTTTCAGTTCCCTTGTTCTAGCAAAAAAACAAAGACAAAAAATTGTTCCTTCCTGTAAAAATAAATTTAAAATGCCTTACATGTCGTTGTCCTCCGTGGAGCCCCCGCTTTATGAGATTCGCATAAAAAAATCTATACCACCTGTCGGTTCCCCAACACTACTAGGGTTGGAAATCCGACTCCATGATCACGGCCTTCCTTTCCATTCCTATGTTCTGGCAAAAAACCAAAAACAATAAAATTACCATATTCCTCCCATGCATATAAACGCCCGTCGGATTTTATATAACATGCATATATATTGCCCGTCAGATATCCGACTCTCCAGTGTCAGATAACCACCAGTTTTTCTTTCACAAACGTCGAAGATCTGACCCTGTAGTGTCGGTTCCCCGACACTACCAGGGTGGAAAATTCGACTCACTAGTGTCGGATATTCGACGTCTCTATGAATATTTTGTTATCGGCATTTTGTTGATTGATTTCTATCCAACACATCCGTACGAAATGTCGGATGATGTCAGATTCTAATGTCGGAATTCAGGTTCAAATCCTGTTGTGTGGAAGTGATTGATGCACCTTTGGACTATAATTTGCTTTTGGGAAGAAGCTGGTCCGCTATTACATCGGCCGTCTTTCGGGTGGTAGTATTTCCACACGAAGGGAAGTTGGTTACTGTTGACCAACTTGATTTTACTCAAAAAGGTCGCATGGAGTCTAATGAGTCCGTTGTGCCATTGGTTGATCAGGTCAAACCTGCTACACAAAGCTTAGCCGGGGTTGGAATGTATGCATCACTTATGGCCACATTTGATCTTCTAGCCTCGATTAACTATATTGGTTCTACTAGTGTGGGGAAGTCCATAGCCACGGTTGTTGATAGGACTGATCCTTGGGTTCTCCCTTCCCCCCATGAACCGGAAGTGCCCTTATCGGCAGTGGCAGTGGCTTACCAAGCTATCACTCAAACCACTGTTGACCATATATAAATGTGAATATAAATAATTTGATATTGTTTCCTCTTCATTTTATAAATACTCTCAATGAATATTATTAACAAATCAACATCCAAGTTACTAATGCTATTATCTTTTTTGGGGAGCATTTTATGTCTTATTCCACGTAACCTTCAACCCCCATAATACACATGCATCCTAAAACCTGCAACAAGGACAACCCATTTAGACCCATAGTTATCCCCCTTGGATCCCTATCGATGCCTTAGTGTGAATATTAGCTAATAAAATGCAACTTTTTATAGGTCAAAATAACCTCATTTGCCAAGGATTCTTTGGACTTTATCCATAAAATTCACAACCTCAATCTTGATGAGGACGACAACATGGTTAGTTATGATGTTGTTTCCATATTCACCAAACTTCATTATTTTTTCCTTTCTTTGAAAGAGGCATAATTTTTTTGTTATTAGTCGACTGTCACAATAATTCAATTTCAAAATGCATGAACCATTGAAACGCTAAAAGATGATTGGTTTGAACTCTAGGTATAATAAGTCAATAAATTCACTACGTTAAAAGCATAATTTAAAGAAAGTTGGGTAAGTAAAGTATCACAGCCAACTCCTTTTAACTAAGTATGGTCACCAGTTGATGGATCGAAGAAATTCAGATGGACATCATCCTTAAGTATGGTTCATTAGAGAGGAAATACCATATCACGTCCATTCATATTAGGGGTTTGAATACTTACAAAGACATCAAAAATATATTTCCTTGTATTAAGGGGTCAAGGGGGGTTTTTAATTTAACATAGTAATATAAATATTGGGTATTATTTTATTTTAGATGGTTAAGGAATAACATCCAAATCATGGGATATATATATATATAATTTTTTTTTTGTAAGTAAGATAGACAGTTCTTCTATTTCATATAAAAAAAGAGTTACATATTCGGGCTTGCTACAAAAACAGGGAAACAAGCCATGGCTATGGAACCACCTAAGAAAGGTATGCAAAATGGTCCATACCGAGCATTTAAACATAACTACTGCTTCCCAACCATTAAAGGTTGTTAGCATGATACATCTTCAGAAATCAACATAATAGCAAAATAGCCCTGTATGAAGCATAAAGACAAAGCGAAACATAACATTTTAGTGCCTCCTGGAGGATTTAGCCTCATCCTCCAGGTCTTTGTTGGTGCTTGCATGATTGTCTTCCTTTCTTGGTCTGTTGAAAGGGGGTTCAAAGAGTTGCATGAGGTTTTTCATCTATGTTAGCCCTTTTTCGACATCCTCCTTAAAGGTGTTGACCATGAGGTTCACATAGTCTCCGAAGCTTTCCCTTTCACCCATAGATTTGTCCAAGATGAACTTCAGCCTCCAATAGTTGGACGTATTAATATCATGCCCCAATATTAGGCTAAATTCGCCATAGATTTCATATTTCATGGAATCTATTGAAATGCGGATGTGAGATGGAGACTCTCTTTGGAAAAGTTCCTCCCAGTCCACCTCCTATTTTCCAGCGCCTCCTGAAGCCATCTTCCAATCGTGTTGATGCTGAAACTTGCATGCAGGGTCTTCTAAGAAGTGATGATGCTGAGGCACCTTGATGTTGAGGCTCAGAGTGGCTGAAGTGTGTTGGGGCCTCTTTATGCTGCACTCTACAATCAAGAACCTTAACTTCAGATTTAGAATCCCAAGAATAGATGGCCCATGCCCAAACCCATAATAATCAAAGGCTAAGTTTCATTTATCAGAACCTTTAAGTTGACGCTTAGCCTTTGTGATATGCTTAAGCTTCATTTTGAGCCCTTTATAATTCTCGCTTGGGAGGAAACAAGGATTTCCATCACCTCCATGCTTGGCGCCATGAGTTTTCAGTGAACCCTCGGTTGAGTGCATGAGATTTTCTCTACGGTCGATTTGGAGCATGAAGAAATTGTCCTTTGGTATGGCTCTCTTGCTTTCAGTACGGATCGCAAGAAAAGGAGCATGTCGCTCCTTGTGCTTGCTTTGATTCCCATGGTGAATCTACAAGAGGGGAGGACATGCATCTCTCTTCTCCACATGGGAAGGACGATTCACTGGACAAATCATCTGGTTTGAAGACTAAATCTCCATCATGGATTCCAAGAAAAGTTTGAACAGAACCATAGTGATGCTTTGTAGCATGTGACCTTGTATGCGCTACGGAGAGTATGCACATAAGAGTTAAGCATGGGGGGAGGATCGAGTGGCATCTTCCACCTCGACACCTTCCCTCTCCTCCTGAGGCCTATTTTCCCTCCTCTGGCACATGTCGACTGTCTCCTTATCACCCACATCAGGGGTGGGGTAGTCCTGAGTGGTGATCTGATCCCAACTTTCCTTGTCTTCAGGTCCAAAGTTGTCTTCCCATCAGTAATGTTGTATGAGAAAACTTTGGGTGACTCCTTTGTTGGTGGGTGTCTGCTAGCCTGTTGGATTTTCTCTTGACATGTTGAAATACTGTCGCAGGGTTACCCTGGAGGATGAGAAAGAGATCTCCAATCTTGCTTTCCAATTGCCAAGTATTTGACACTTTTCTACCTTTTGAGCCTGCTTGCATTCTGGTTGCAATATTAGTGATAAGCAGGGAGTCACGTTCTATGATAAGAGGAGTCCAATCCATGGCCAAATCCCAAGTGAGGCTGACCAGCAGTCCTTCCAGCTCGACGACATTTTTCATGGTGGTGCCAAGGGATCCCCATAAGGCTCCCAAAATTTTACCTTCATCGTTGTGAATGGTGCCTCCAAAGCTTGCAGGACCTAGGTTTCCTTTGGAGGCTCCATCAAAGTTGAGCTTGTAAGTGTTGAGGGCAGGAGGACTCCATTGGTTGGGGGAATTAACTTTGATCGTCTCAGTGTTGGCCGAGCCAATGTATATAGGAGTGGTGGTGATGCCCCAGTCTTGAAGAATTTGGGCTTCATTACTGTTGGTGTTGAGGTCATTGGCTTTTCATATTGAGAGTTTTAATGTATCCATATTTTGTTTCTTCAGGATGTTCCAGACATCTTCTTTGATTTTTCTCTTGTTGGTTAAGATTTTGTTGCTCCTTTCTATCCATGGTTCTCAGACTACGAATCCAAGAAAAAGTTCCCTTTTTTTTAGGAGCATATTGTTGTAAGATTGGTGAGTCCAATTTGCTATGGTTAAGTCCAGGTGTGCCTTGATTTTGGCCGAGTTCCTGAAGATTATTTCCTCTTATTTCCATATGTTCTCAATGAATTGGCATTCGTCTAGGAGGTGATCAATGGTCTCTTCATTGTGTTTGCGAAGGAAACACCAAGAGGGTCCTATGCTACCTCTATTTTGTAGATTTTCCCAAGTTAGGATGTGTCTATGCAGTAGAAGCCAAAGAAAGGTAGAAATTTTGGGCCAGAGGTTTGCTTTCCAGATCTTCCTCCACTTGGTATCATGGCCATTGGTTCCTGTGTTGGTGAGTATTGTAGCAGCTTCTTTCATATTGAAAATGCCTGTCTAAGACATACCCCATCTTATTTTGTCATTGTCCTTCTTTATTCCAGTTTTCCTTGTTTGGAGTTCATCCCAAACTTGTATATCTTAAGTGGGACTTAGAGCTTGTCACCACTCAAAGTCCTTCCATTTCCTTAAATGATCCCCCTTGGCGTTCTCTTACCACATGTCACTGACCTTGAAGGAATTTTTGAGTGTCAAGTGTTACTGTAAAGTTTGGAGGTTGTGCTCTTCTCTTAGCGGTCGTTGTTGGTTTCAAGAATCCTGAAAGAAATTAGCAGTGTTGCCATTTTGCACCTCCCAAAATCTATAGTCTTATATGAGAGTCGAGACTGTGATTTCTTTGGGCATAATTCCAAATATGCGAGCCTTTGATGCTAGAGTTGAAGCGAATGAGGTCTTGTTTGATTCAAGTGGGAGTGTATTTGACATGCCAGAGAAGGGCCCAAGGTTCTATGATGTGATTTATCCACCTCCACCATATCTTGAAGTTGTTGATTTGGTTGTTGTTAACAGGATCCCTCAATCCCAATCCTCCATCAATATTTGGAGTGCAGGTAGTGTTGCATCTTACTAGAGACCATTTCTTGTGGTTTCCAGTGCCTCCCCATAGGAAGGTACGTTGCAGTTCTATGATATTCTTTAGGATAGACTTTGGAGTGGTCAAGGTGGAGAAAAGGTATAGGTTCATAGTTTGCAGGACATCTTTGACGAGGATGCGACGACTGGGGAGATTGAGGGATCGGTGGGTCCTGATGCTAAGTTTTTTATTTAATCTATTGAGTAGGTCTTTCCAAGAGATTTTTCTATGGATGGAGTCATTCAAAGGAGCTCATAGGTATTTGGAAGGTAGGGATCCTTCAGTGAATTCCAGAATGCAGAGGATGTTTCGCTTGGTGACCTTACAGGTGTTGAAAAAAAATACTTGAGACTTATCTTTGTTTATGTTGAGTCCACTGGCTGTGAGGAAGGTATTGAGACTGTTTTTTAGGATTTTGGATTCTTGAACCGAGCATCTTCCCATCATCATGGTATCATCAACAAATTTTTTGTGAGTTTGAGGCTCTAGACTTGAATGGGGCACAAGGCATTTGAGCTGATGGGTCTAAACTTCTCTTAGAAGGTGACCTAGACCTTCCATCATGAGGACAAAAAGGAAAGGGGAAAGGGGTCTCCTTTCCTGATTCCTTAAGAAGGTTGAAAGGTTTTGGAGGGAGTGCCATTCACAAGGATGGAAAATCAGGAGGTGGAGATAAGGGTGTGGATCTAGCTAACCCACTGATCACAGAAGCCAAATTCCTTTAATATCTTCTTCATGAAGTCCCATTTGAGCTTGTTGAAAGATTTTGATAAGTCTAATTTGATTAACATGCCAACCTTCTTGGTATCTTTGAGAGAATGGATTATCTCATGAGAAAGGATGATGCCATCCAATATCTGCCTACACTCAATGTATCCTGATTGCTCTTTAGAAATGAGGTTGAGTAGAATAGTCTTGAGCCTGTTGGAAATAGTTTTAGTTATGATTTTAAAAATTACATTGCATAAAGCTATGGGTCAAAAATTACCAGCCGAGTCTGCTCCATTTTCTTTAGGGATTAGGGTGAGGAAAGTGGAGTTGAAAGCTTTCAGGATTTTTCTAGTTTTCCTGGACTCTTCAACAATGTCAAGGACCTCTTCCTTAATGCTGGACCAGCAAGCATGGAAAAAAATAGTTGTGAATCCATCTGGACCTGGGGATTTGTCATTTTTCAGCTTCTTGACCACTTCTTCTAGCTCAACCATCTCGATGGGTCAGAGCAAGAGATCATTTTGTTCTTGGGTGACCAGAGAGGATATGTTGTCAAGGATTTCCTTTCTCTCCTCTTCTTTGTCGATGTCAGGCTCCTTCATGAAATGTTTGAAGTGATCGATGAGAGTACACTCCAGATCCTCTTTCTTCTCGACCTCATTGTCATTGTCAATCTTTAGTCTTATAATTATGTTGTATTTCTTATGCTATAGGGTGTATTTGAAGAAGTAGGATGAGTTTCTTTCCCCTTACCTAAGCCAAAGAATCATGGATTTTGTTTTCCAGAGGATTTCCTCTTTCAGATCTCTAGCTTCCAAGGCTTCCAGCAGGTCTTTTTCTTCCTTATTTATGGAGTCGATTTATCGCTCTTTCATGATGATTCTTTGAATAGTTTCTAGTTGTATTTCGATCTGTTGCTTCTGTAGATGAATGTTGTTGAATTGCTCCTTATTCCATAGTTTAACTTTCTCTTTGATGAATTTCAATTTTGGTTGGGATTTGTACATGAGAGTACCTCCGAGGGGCTAGAATTCACTCCACCACTACTATAAGAGAGGATGGAAGTCATGATGTGTAAGACCAAACAATTTGAATCTGAAGGGCCTCCTTAGATTCTCTCCAATCCTGTTTCAGCTAAGACTAACGGGCCAATGATCCGATCCTGCGGCCAAGAGAGTGAGTGTTGAGATGTCTACGCCTCTAGAGAGTATGGAATTTGAAACTAGGAAGCGATCCAATATAGAGGTGATGTGCCTATCTCTAGTCATTTTTTTTTTCAGGTGAAGAGGTTTTTGGTTGTGCTGATGTTGATTAGAAAAATCTCATTGATCAGGGTGTCAAAGGCCATGTTGACAGGATTTAGGGAGCATATTCCTCCTTTTTCTTCCCTGAGGTTGAGGATGGGATTGAAGCCCCCCCTAGGATCCAGTTCTTTTTCTCGACCCATTGACTTAGTTTTTCCATATAAGGAATAAAGGACTGCTTTGGTGCAAGCGAGAAGGGTCCATAGACATTAGTTAGGATGCCCCTAAGGCTTGTTCCTAGGATGTGAAAATCAACAGAGATGGTGTGGCAGGTAGCCAAGAATTTGGAAAGTTGAATTTCCATGGGGTTCTAGATGATACCAAGGCCTTTAGCAGCACCGTTGGAATCAATAGCAATGGAGTTACATCCTTTGAAAACTTTGGAAATGGTGGATTTGAAGGCTTCCTCAATGAATTTGGTTTCCTCTATGAACACAGCCGTGGGATTTTCAGTGTCTATTTTCCTCTGGAGAAGACATTTTTTCTGAGGTGCACTACAATCTCTTATGTTCCAGGTTGTAATTTTCATTGGGAAGGATTGCAGGGTAGGGAAAAAGTATCCTCTATGGTTGGGATTTGTCTTGATGCAACCAATTTCTCCTCAATATCATTGATCCTTTGTTGATTAATTATTCTTCCTCTCCTTTAATTTCCTAGTTTTTTAATGGTTTCATGAATTTTTCCTCTAGGGTTTTCAATCCCTACCCCTAGGGTTTTTTATTTTCTAGTTTTGATGATGGCTTCCTTTAGCAACACCACCTGTTGCGAAGGGATAATTTCCTTCATCGGGTATTAGACCTCCTTTTCTAATCCATATAGATTCAGATCTCTAATTTCCATCTCATCCTAGTCTTCCTCCATCAAATCTGTTTCTCGGCTTGAATCTGGGAAAAGATGCTTTCCTCCTTTGTTTTCCTATATGTCATTATTGGATTGAACTAGATCCTCCTTTTTTGAGGTGTCCTGCATAATTTTAGATTGTAGAATGTCAAGAGAGTTAGTGGAGATGGTTTTTTTGTTTACCTCATTCCCTTGACTTCTCTTTGTAGTTATTTTTTCCCCGCTACCTTGGTGAAGCCATCTGCATCCTTTATATCTTTTTCTTTTTGTTGATTGTTTGGGTTGTTCTCTGGAAAATCCCTAAACAAGTTTCCATGCTCATGGAAACTCCTGCATCCGAAGCGTATTTGTTCATAGTCAAGGGATTGGAACTAGTCCTCATCATCCCAACTTAGGTTGATCCCTTCAGGAAGGAATTTTGTTATATCGATGTAAATGCAAATCTGAGCATAGGAGGTGTACCTCATTTTTTTTGTTTGCTTCGCTATATTTACAAATCCTCCAATTGTGTTACCTAAATCTTTTAGTATATTCTTGTGCCAGTTCTTTGAGGGGAGGGAATATAATTTGATCCAGATTGGAACAAAGGTGAGATATTCATTCTCTGGGCTAAACCTCTCCTTCCAGAGTTCCAGAAAGAGGCATACTGAGTTGATGAAGTATGGACCTCCCTCAAAGATGTGATTTATGTCATCAAGATTCAGAAAGACCACTGTAAAGAATCCTTTTTCTCCAAGATGAAGGTCAAAATGTGCTTGGTATTTCTATGTAAGGTTGATCCACCATAGCACAAATTTCTTTGAAGGCCGAATTACAACAAATTTATCAATGAGGGCATGATCCTTGATGTGTTGGATGTGTGCTAGAAGTCCCTAGGTGTGGATATGCATGGTAGGGATTTACTTTGATTTTGGAATACATTTTCCTATTTTCACAATGGATGTTGATCCATGCTGCTGCTTTTTCCCCTCTTATTTTTTGTTGTTAGCGATGCTTGATATGGCTGCTTTCTAAGGGTTTTCCCCTTCATTTTCCATGGATTCACCCTGGGAGGGGTTGATATCACCCCCATGGAATCCCCCATACTTCGCCTTCACTTTCCAATACGTGTAGGTAGTGTTTTGTCGATTTTCTAGAGCTTGTAGATTATTGATCTGCTCCCTGCACAACATGAATTATGGGCTGTCAGGCACAGATCCTCGTGAGCTCCGTCACCGCTTCCTCCCTCACTCACCATTGCCATGAGCCATACCTTGAAACAATGTTAACTCACCTTGGATTCCATACTCCATCTATATATATTAATTAAAATTTGGCCATAGAGACCAATTTCCACCAATTCCTCCTATATCTCACACACGGTTGTGCCTTATTGAATTCCTCATAAAATCCTCTCGACAACCTATTCTTGGAGAACAAGAAGGAACTACGAATTTTTTTTACTTGGACTATTTTGCTGCTGCAACTACCTCCCCAAAATTTTACAATTTTTAGGGCCCCTCCTTGCGTTTTGGATTTTAAGCCTTCCTTAGTCAAATTTTACTTCCTGAAAAATTCATTCTAACACTTAGTTTTTATTTGAATTTGAGCAAAAGGTTTTTTTGACTAAATTAAAAACTTAGTTTTTTCTTTCGACGTCTTGAAAGAACTCAGTGATTTTAGCTAATACATCAGAAGAACTCAACATTTGTAGTCGACGCATAAGATCAACTCGGCCAGTTTCGTCGATGTATCGGTATAACTCAACGATTTCTCCCGACACGGTTGCAAAAAATGAGTGAGTTACTTCCGATCCTTTTTTCTGAATTTGTTTTGTTGGCCAAGTTTTAAAGTTTTTTTACCAAGTGAGGACGCCTTATCGGAATAGTTTCCTAATTTTATCTAACGTTTTATCGAAATATTTTCTTGAGTTTTTCCAATACTATCGACGAAACTCACCCATTCTTGCCAACACTATAGTGGAAAAACTCAGTTTTCATCGCTGACGTGTTTTATCGAAAGGATTCTCTGAGTTTTATCAGAAGATATCACTGAGTTTTGCTAAAAGTTTCCGTAAAACTCAGCTTTTGCAGCTGACACTATCAGAAAAAATTAGGTTTTGCAGCCGATAGTGCTTCATCAGAGGTCTTTTACAAGTTCTGCTGACAAATTTTTTTTCGAAAGGTTTTGGCGGGTTGCTGCTGACAGTTTCGGTGAAAGTTATCCTTTGCAGTCGAAACTGTTGTGGAAATATCAATTTTTATCATCAATTTATCGACAAACTCAGAGGAGGCCGCCAAAAAGATATCAAATTTATACGGTGAGTTTTGAGTTTGGTGCCAAAACGATGTTTTCAAACTTGTTACATTTATTACGCCCAACCACCACTTTAATTACCATTTTGGGATTATTTTTTATATAAACACAATGATTTTTTTACAATTTGTTATCTTAAACCTTGTTTGGAGTGCATCGAACCACCACGGGAGACTTGGATCCTTTGCATTACTACGCCAAGCACCATACCCATATCAATAGTTTCCAGGTAGGCACTTAAACTTATATTTTGTCCTATGTTATTCTAGAAGCTTGAAAGGACTATATTGTTGGAGGTTTAGGGTTTTTTTTGTAAGGTTACTATGGTTGGTTTTTGTTTTCTAGGGCCTTGTTATAAATTTAACCTTAGCCCATAGTTTTTCAAGTTTTAATTGGTCAACCACCGAAATATTCCTGATTCTGGTTTGAAGAAAATCCTTGACCTCGTTGAGCACACTTCCAGCCAACTATCCCGGCCGTCATGGGGGTCGTCTCAACCTTTGCCACACCATTTGGTTTTATTATCCGAGCCATTGATATGTGTATGTTGAGCATCAAGGTTTTTATGATGGGACTACTCTAGTTCAAATGCCCCGCAACCTGCGAATTGCTTGGGTTAATTTTGTTAGGAGAAGAATTTGTTGTAAAAGGGAAACCCTTGGTGGATGTTAACTTTGGGTGTTGTTGTGTCTTAGAACTTTGGGATAGGTTTTTCCTACAAACTATGTGCGGAATGGGTTATTTCTCATGATTCTCTTCAGGGCTGGTGTCTTTTGGTAAAAGGTTGTTTAGGGTTTTAGATGCAAACCAAGACATCACGATACCTTGAGTCATTGCTTTGGGTAGAAACCTTAATCCCTCATAGTTATGAGCTTGATAAGTAAGAGAATAACAGTAAAACTTGTAAAATCTGTAGCATAGGTATGTTGAACATGGAAATCAAAGTATACAACAGAGATATAACTCATGAAATAATAGATACATACACATTGATAAGTTTTTTCATTTAAATCATGTAAGCATGCACCCTTGTTGCAAGTATAAAATGACTAGGAAACTTCTGGGGAGTGATCTCTCTTCCCCTCATGAGACTGTTTCTAAGTGGCTAATAATGAAATGGTAAATACTGCTATGTTTTCTTTTATCATGTTAGATACTGACTGCAATCTCATTTTTTATAAGAACAATATTTTTTTTTTAAATAACAGTGATTCATATCTACTTTGTAACTTGGTTTTTTATTCTGGTTATTTCATGTTTGATGCAAATTTGTTGGTATTGTGTTGTTGTTGAACATGGGTCGCGAGAGTGGGGAAAATAATGCTGAAGAGCCTATACATTGACCATTGCTAGTTTAGAAAAATCTAGCAACAGTGTCCCCATTGCCTAGATAACATCGGCATACTCCAGTGTCCCTGTTTCGAGTGCTTGCGCTTTTAATTCTATCTTGAGGGGAGACAATAGAAGGGGTGCGGCTAATGTATCCTTGGGATAAATGCCGTATGTCTTAGCTTCAACTGTGCTTTTTACTTCTTTGATAGCCACAATGAGCTTACTGACATGCTTGACAAGTTTGTTGGACACTTGCATTTGCTGTGTACTTAGACCTTCAAGGCTGGTCTTTGTGACTTCTGCAACAATGTCTGCAAGCAAGCCAATGTCCTCCTTATCTAATCTGATTGTATTGGTCGTTTTATCATCTTTTTGTTCCTTACGCACATGCACGCGCTTCTGTTCCTGTTCTCTCTGCTTGGTTCACACATCCTCATCAGTAGGTGTGTAGTTTGCATCATCCTGATCAAAACCTCCATCACCATCATTCTTTCCTTCATCTTCATCTGATCTCAACAACTGGTTGTCTTGCATGTCGCCCCCATCATTATCTTGGCCATCATCTTGGTCATTTCCCTGGCCATTCCCTTGGTCATTTCCTTTGTTTACTCCTTGTTAAATTTGCATGTTGACCGAGGCGCGCCACTCTGCATGCAAATCATGTATGGCTTCTTCCACATCTGAGTCATTAATCATAAAATCC
This sequence comes from Pseudotsuga menziesii, assembly GCA_001517045.1. Taxonomy (NCBI): domain Eukaryota; kingdom Viridiplantae; phylum Streptophyta; class Pinopsida; order Pinales; family Pinaceae; genus Pseudotsuga; species Pseudotsuga menziesii. The sequence continues at coordinate 96,089 of LPNX010425118.1, forward strand.
ATTGGGTGTGCTTTCTTCTCTGGGTCCTACCGCGGCTCAAGAATAACACTATGGACACCAGCCTGGAATTTTATGAAAGAGGAGTACCTTTGGACCGTTTCAACCCATAGTCTATGCTGTTGTTTGATTACATCGTGCAGCACCTCCTTGTGTAGGAAGAAATCTATGTTATTGTCATTCTACCTGATCCTATCTTCCTTGTCCTACCATAGGTTCTGATACTTTGTGCCATGGAAAAGTGCAGGGACATCATGGGGCTGGTAATCTGGTGGGTCTGACCAAACCACAAAAGAAATAAACATTAGGAGCCAAGAGTAGTGTAATTTTGTATTAGGATCCTCCTGCACCTGTTCGGAATCCTATAGCAACTCATTCAACAAGTATTATGAACAGTTCAAGACCACACCTTCTGCACACTTCTCTACAAGTTCCACCGTCCCGGTGGTGCACTTAGTGGGCTGCATCTTGCGCAACATATTGCAAGATAGAATATTTGTGGCAAACCTCACTGTGTTGTTAGTTATAGAGGAAATCAAGAATCCTCTATTCATGCGCTGGAGGTCATATATGTGCTTCATCTTCTTTGTATCTTTTTTTGCACGCAGATATGGAGCAGGGTCATGTCCTTGATGTGGTCGACCTATTATCAACAAAATGATCTCGACATCAACAAAATATGGCTTGTCAAACCATATATATTCACCATGGAAATAGACTAGGAGATGCTTCACATAGGTGCTCACCTGCATGCTTCGACCAAAATGCGGCATTATCAGCAAGTTTAGTACATCCACGCTTTCTATCCCATCATCCCATTGCATTGGAACTACCAAATGCAGCTCAGGTGGCATGAATGGAGTCGTGATCATATAGTTTTTTTGTTCCAAGTCTGCCTACTTTCGTGTATTAGTATCTTCAAACTATAGTTTAACCAACTTCAGGAGTATGTTCATCAGCAAGGACACTCCAGCAGGAATCTAAGGTGCGACCAAGGAGGAGCGCACTTTCTTCAAAATATTTACTTCAGGCACCTCTTCTCTCCTTGGCCAAACATAGGGAGGAAACAGGTTCCTCTATTCGATGGTGGAGTTCACATCTCTGCATGGTGGCAAAGTCGATGCTTCCTAAGGAGGTATGTCCTCAATGGCCTTACACTTCTTTGATAACTTTGGCACCCTGACCTAAGGCCTTGAGGACTTTGGAATGTCTCTCTCTGACACAAACGGTCGCAGAACTACAACTGGTATATTCACTAGTGGAGTCTGGGCCAGGATTGTCGCAAGCCCTGAACCAGAGGCTGAAGCAGGGTCTGAACTGGCTGCAAGAGCCGTCTATGGTTTTCAGTGCACCATTGTTTTTTGTTCTTCTTTTTGTTGTTGTACCTCCGACGATGTAATCTCTTTGACAATTGGGCATGGTGATGAGATGGTAACGTCTGACTGCTGACTGGTGCTAGAAATGGAAATGACCATTAGCTTTGACTCTCACAATTACAAGCTCTGGTTCGCTCTTCTTCTCTCTATGCACATAAAACTGATTCTTGGTGATGAAGGCTCATATTTATAGGGATTTTCCCACCCTTCATGTGTTCATTCGATGGAAGATCAAGGTATTGTCGATCACATGGGATTCGCATTCGACGCATTCCAATATTAACTCGCATATTTGAGTTCTAAGTTGTACCTGTGAGGGAAGTTATGGCAGTTATGGCGAGGATGACTGATGGGACCAAAAAGAACATTGCCATTCTCCTCATACTTTGTCAAGTTAATGGCACTTTGTTGTCATAACTACCTCAATATTTTCGAGTATCTAGGATTTGATGACATCTAACCTGTCATTTTCGCTCTTACTGTGATTTGCATGCTTTTGTCACAGACTTGTGATGGAGCAGTTTCCTCTTCTCTTTTTACCTTTTGTTTATACCTTACCCAGGCATGTCACGGCCATCATAGTAAGGTTTCAAGCGACTGCCATTTACCATTCCTGTGACCGGTGTTCCACCCAGCTTGTGCAATTTCACTACGCCCGCGTCAGTGATGTGTGCGACCACATATGGCCCGAGCCAATGCATCTTCAATTTCCCTGGATGCTTCAAAAATTTGCTTCCATACAAAAAAACAAGTCCTCTGAATTCAAAAGGCTTAGTCCGGATATGGTGATCATGCCATGCTTTCTTCCTTTGTTTCTCTATGTTTTGATGGAACCCTGCGACAACCTTTTCTCAATAGCATCTCCATCGGTTATTTCTATCATCGCAGTAATCCTTAGGCTTGGCACAATATACTCCATTAGCGCAACAACTTCTTATCCATACACCATTATAAATGGAGTGTGTCCTGTCAGTGGCTTGGAAGTGGTGCAGTATTCCCATAGCACTGCTAAAACTTTATGATCCCAATCATCTCAATGCACATTGCATACTTTGTTTAAAGAATTCTCTAGAATATTGTTGAATGCTTCAACCATTCCATTCACCTGAGGATTATAGGGTGTCAATTTCTTATGTTGAATCTAGAACTCTGTAGTCAGCTCATCGATCATTTTGTTAACAAAATGCGTACCTTGGTCGCTGAGGAGAATTTTTGGGCAACCAAATCTGGTCACCACATTTTAAAATAAGAACTTCATCGCAGTTGTAGAGGTACAATATTTAACGGGTGCAACTTCAGCCCATCTGATTAAGTAGTCTATCATTGTGATAATGTAGCATGTGTCAGTCCTATTTCCTGGTGGACTGATAGGACCTACAAAATCAATGACCCATTTCGCGAATGCTTGAAGGATTATCTGCGGCACAAGAGACATCTCGTCGCATCTCGACGATTTTCCTATCCTCTAGTAAATATCGCAGCACCGACATAAGCTCTTGGTATCCATATGTATGGTTCGCCACCATAATCCATCTTGCAATATCTTGCACACGGTTTCCTTGCCAGCATAGTTCCCTCCTGCGACACCGACATGTGCTTCACTCATTATCCATTGTCACTCATATTAAAAAACACAATGTCACAATATCTCATTAGGTGCCAGCTTGTACAAGTGTCCTACAATCAACGTAAAATCGATGGCCCTGACGACCAAATGTTTCTTCTTCGTAGTGGTGAACCCTTCAGGTGCATAGTCAGTACTAAGGAATTGGATGATAGCATTAAACTCCTTAATCTGATTATCAATCATGGTGACTAGAAACAGTTGCATGTTAGACAAGTTATCCTCCAGGATGCTCGGCTCTTCACCACTTTCTATTCTCGACACGTGATCAGGTCCCACATTCAGTCGACCAGGTTTAACAATGACTTCAAAGTCAAATTCTTGAAACAGGAGAAGCCATCGACAGATCTTCCCCCCCAACACTGGCTTGTTAACTAGGTATTTTAAAGTCAAATGATTAGTGTACATTTTGAAATGTCCACCCAATAGATAGTGTTGTAACTTTTCAAGCACATAGACCATGGTGAGTCCTTCCCTCTCTGTCGTTGACATTTTTCTGCTACCAAAATAAATAGGGTGGTAAAGCACACCCTCACCTAGTTGCATCAGGACTGTGCCAAGCGCAACATACGACGCGTTGACATGGACATGGAATTCCTTCTTCCATCCTGGAAATACCAGTATTGGTGCAGTGGCCATCTTGTTTTTTAATTTGTCTAATGTTTCTTGATAAGCTTTTGTCAAGTGGAATTTTGCATCTTTCTTCAACAGTTTCTCCATAGGTGCAGTTATCTCTGCATACCCTCTAATGAATTTTTCTTAATAGCCTATGTTTCCTAACGCTAATCTGATTTGCATGACTGATGTAGGTGGTGGAAAGTCAAGAATAATCACAAATTTCACTAGGTCAACCAAAATTCCATCATGACACATGACATGTCCCAATAGTACACCAAAGGGTGCACAAAAAATACATTTCTTTGAATTAAGCACAATTTGATACTGGTGACAGCGGCCCAACATCATGCGCAGATTCTCAATATGGTCTCTTACTTGACCAAACAACGTCCAATCATCAAAGTAGACCTCAAGAAATTTATGTATGAAATATTTAATAAAAGAACGTCTATTCTAGAAAAAATAGCAGGTGCATTCTTGAGTGCAAAGGGCATTACCGTATATTGGTAGCATCCCCATTCTGTGACGAAGGTTATTTGTTGTTGATCCTCCTTTGCGATTTTGACTTGGTGATGGCCAGAGAAGCCGTCGATGAATGAATGCATCTCTTGTCCTCTGACGCTTTCCAGTACTTCATCTATGAATGGTGTTGGGAATGGATCGTGCAGGCATGCATCATTCAGCTTCCTTAAGTCGACAAAGATTCTGACTTCGCATGTTGTCTTCTTATCCTAGATCACTATGGGGTTGATCCATTCCAATTCTTCAACATATTCAATGATTCCTACATTAAGCATGTGATCTAATTCAAATTTTATCTTCTATTTATACCTTGGATTCAACCTGTAAGGTCGCTGCTTAAATGGTCTAGCATATGGTTTCAGGGGTATTCTCATCTCGCCCAGATCTCCCACTATTCCATTCATCTCCGAGAAGTTGGTAGGGAATAGATCCTGAAACTCACGAAGAAATTCTGTGATCTTCATGACTGTCTCATCATCCCAATAATCTCCTATATTGGAAAACTTTGGGTTTTTCGACGACCCAATGTTAACTTTCTTGATTTTAAGCGGCTTGAGGAACTGGTTGCGTGAAATACCACTTCCTTCGACTTCGCGTGTGCCCTCTGACTCTAGTATGTTTATGTTATTCAGATCATCATCTGGTTCTCCAGCTAGATTGTAACAAGCCAACCATTGCATGATGGTCACGCTGCTCTGATGGGAACTTGCCGGTTCGATAGGTACCTCAACAAATATTTTGTCCTTAATTGTTTGAAGCGTAGCATCAATTGTCGCTATCTTGTTAGCAAATGCAAAGGTGTGTGCGAATTGTTTTCCCATCTCATCCCAATCCCAATTTCCTTGTCGCAACTCCATGGACGTATACTAACTTCTAGATGTCTGATGGTTGATTATCTATGTCCTAATCTATCCCTAGAAGTGCGGGATATGGGTTCATGTCATTGACGATGTTGATGACTTCAAAATCTGTGAATTTATGTAGCCCCTCTATGTCGACAGGAACTTGACTTATCCTACTAATTGGCAAGACCTTCTCCTGATTCACAAGCCGCAACTGGACAGGTGACCATTCCAAGCACGGATTTCTCATGCTCTCCCAAGTCCGTCATGTCAAAATATTGACATTCGACCCCAGATCTAGAATTATGTATTCCATGTCATAGTATCCTATCTGCGCACTCATTCTCAACTCGCGCTCAGCTTTGAATTTCTTTTTGACCTGGTTAACCCATCTTTCAAGTTGTGACTCTACTGGGTTTTCTCCTATCAATGCTTGTAGTTCTGCGACAGCATATTTATCTTGAATTAGCGCTAAGAAACTTGAAAGAAACGTCTTGAGCTTACTAACCTTTCTTGGAGCCTGTTTTTGAAATATTTCAGGCATCTCTGTGACTTCAGCTGAGGTAGACGGTTGTTCTAAATCTACAAATTATGGTCACAAGTCCAAGAAGACTTGCTTCTATTATCGAAAATTGAATGGTACTTTCTTCTGGGCCGCGGGTCGCACCTGCAGCTGTTCCTGGAGTATATTTTGATCGGCTCCGGTCATAGAACCTCCTCATGTTACGAAATCAACACTTGGTTCTCTTGGTTCAACAACAATCATTTGAACATTCAATTTATTATTTGGATTTGGATTCGGGTTTTGCGCGAGGTTAGGACATGCGATGGTCCGAGCTTGCCACTTTGCAATCAACTGGGGACATTGCTCCACTTTATGGTCCTGTGCTTCACAATATGAACATGTCTTTGCAGGTTCCTAGAAATCTCTAGCATAATGGCCCGGTTGTCCATAGTTATAGCATACAATTTGTCCTCTCCCTCTACCAAATCCTCCTCCTCCCCTACCTATAAAGTTTCCACCCCCCCTTCCCTGAGAGTTTTGTTTCTACGGTGGATACTGATTGTACTGATATTGCAACTTATATTGATTATGTGGTGGATATTGATTCTGATACTGATTTTGTGGGAATTGCGCAAGATGGTAGTGCATTGGCGCCTGCTCAGCTTGAGCCTGCCCTTCATTCTTCATCAAATAAGTGTCCACTATTTTCTCCTTCAAGAGATGATATGCTTGGCAATACTTCTCATCATGGCCTACTAAGTTACAAACTTTATAGAAAAGGCTTGCTGAGGTACTTACAATCTTCTACAAGTATAGACATTCCTTGTCGTGATTCCCTCTAGTCTGGCATATTCGTCACCACTATAGCCCGTGGGTACTCAATGTATTTGGCACACCCGATGAGATATAGTTCATGTATGGCGGATAATTATACTTGGTGTGTCAATCCGTTTGACATCTTTTGCACCACAAGTCCTCACATGCTTCTTTACCATTCTTGATACCCTGAAGTTGTACCATCATATTGGCCATCTATGACTGAATCTGCATCATTCCTGCACCACCATCTTTGATTGACGAGTATTGCATCTTCATCGCTATTTCTAGCACTTCACTCTGCGACAGAATCTTCTACTACATCAAGGGGGCTCAGATGTGCGGTAATAGCGCAGCAATAAACCACTCTTTATGCTGCACATCCGACATCTGGAAACTAACTCTGGCCATCATAGTTTAAACCGTTGATAAAAATTCCATATATATTATGTCGGCAACTACTTTATGTCCTTGATCTCAGTGATGCACTATGACTCAGATTTGGGTTTTTTGAACTCATAAATCACAGCGAGTCGGATCTCATCAAGGGTCTTCTATGGGGTTCCTGTTGGTACTACACAAAACTTCATGAACTAGTCCAGTGCATGGCCCCACAAATTTGTAATCATCTGCGCTTTCATTATGTCTGCGGTGTGAACTTGGAAAACCATCCAAATAGCTTCGCAAAGGAACCAATGTTGCTATGGATCCTCTGATCCATTACCATTGAATGTGGGTAATCTAATATCTACCCCAGCCATTGAGTTGGCATTGGGGATGTTTACTAAATAATCTAATGAAGGAATACTCCCTTGTGTGCTAGTCACACTACTAGCACTATCAATATTAACAGTTCGTTCAAGAGATGAGGCTCTAGACCTTACCTTTGGCGATACCCCTAGCGTGGTATGGTTGTGTTTTGATATTGGTGTCTCTACAGAATCCTCTGACTCTTTAGCTTTAGAATATCAACTTCCACTCTTCCTATTCGACGCAATACCCTTCGTCTAGAAGCAACTCAACTTTGTAGTCATTTTCTTCGAACAGACTAGGACTTGTCTTTCTCCTTTTCCCTGACTGGACCCTCCTTCCACTCCTTAGTAGTCCAGCTTTTAGTTCAGGTTTTGTACTTCCTGGGAACATCTCAGCTCACCATTTCCCATTTTCTCTCATATCGTCCGCAACATATCCCCTCCTCTTGATATGTGACTCAACTGCAATATACCCTTCTCATAGACAAGCATCTTTATCCATGTACTTATATATAACAAGTACCTTTGTCAAGGTCCTTGTAAAAAAATTCTTTTAGCCTCACTATATGAGGTTATCATCTCAACTGCAAACTCAGTAATATACCCTTGAAAAATACTATCAACCCAAAAATAAACAACTCTAGAGATGGGGTTACTTACACTAGTTATCTCACGGATTAGCTGTGCACTCCACTCAACCGCTTCTCTTCTCTGGAAATTTGTCTGTAGAGTTGCCAATATTGACAACCACTCATGCAACATAATAGGAAACTATGCAAAGAAGATCTTGTGAATATCGGTGTATAGGTTTCGGTCTAACTAGTCTTCTGCGCTCAACCGCGATCTTGTGCTCTCTTCCTGCGCAAACGCTAACATCTTAGACTCTAGCCAATCCTCTATCTCCTCCTTTGTCAGATGCCACAACATTTCCCTTAACTCAAATGATTAAGGGTCTTGCGAAAGAAACCATTTGTTGGCCTCTTTTCCCCACTCTTGTGACCTAGGTTCAACAACAACACAATACCAACAAAACACCCAAAGACATCAGCCCAACGAAGCAAGCTCAGTCGGTAACACCTGCGAGGCAGGTGCAATCTCACCTGAGATATTTTAATGTGTAACTGCGAGAACAATGTTTCCGCAGTTGGAGAGGGATTATAGTCCCTTGGCAAGCGGCCAAGGCATTCGACAAAGTTGTAAGGATGGATTCTTTTACTACTCGATAGTGGCGCAACTATGCGACACAAACAGCGTGCGACACAACCTTGTACTTGACAACTTAACAACTGGTGCAATAGTGTGACGTAGATGATTCCTTAATAGTAAATGACAATGATGCGACTGTATTATAACTTAATAGCTTTTAAACATGAAACAATACAAGTTGCTTGACACTATTCTAACCATCCGTTCGTTCACTGCTTTATCAGTATTGCGACATTCATTCAAGCAATAACCATAAACCATGCAAGATAATCAAACATTAAACATTAACCATTAAACATTCAACATTCAACATTCAATATCCATCAACACATGAAATAAAATGGAAACCCATCCGGGTAAAAACCACCAAGGTGCTCTTCATCTGGCATGAGAAATATATGGCACCTTGTAGTCTACGACTTACATAATGTTTTGAGATATGTCTATTTAGCTCATGCTCTTCTTTCTCTCATGCTCTCTATTTTATTCTTCTATCTACTCCTATTGATTCGCACACAGCATGGATTGAATCTTCTACTCTACTATATGTGCACTCAGCTACAAAATGACTCTTACAAAACGGTCTGTGCACTCAGCTGCAGATTTGTGGCTCAACAACCTTCTACTATCAGACCTCCCTCTGATCTCCTCAAAATACTCTTATTATTACCAACTGAACCAACAAAACTACAACCTTTCTGAAACTAACTATGACCTTGAAGCTAACCCTTATACAAAGTGGGTTCATCCTACTTATAGGAATTTTACAAGACCACGCGGGGTCGACTGAGTACAGCTCAGTTATTATATTCATAAATAGCCACAAAAACGTTTTGTATTACATTCATGACAGGAAATACCTAGCTGCAAAATATCCTTTAATACATTTAACACAAGCCTTAACTAGCCGCTAAAGTTGTCCTTTAGTCTTCCATCGGCTCGAGACCCTGCAATCATTCTTAAACTATTTCCTTCAGCCTTAACTCTTCTACATGTCCACCTTTACTTCTCCACCTGCCAATATTCTACTGACTCTGGGTTTTCTTTCCCTCATCACACCAATCCTCGTCATAGCTTCCTATGCTCTGTGGTTCCTTTTCTTCCTTACCTGCTTTTCTCCATCGCACATCTCATATTCCTGCCTTGCGCTTACGGTTTTGTTTATTCCTTGTGCACTTTCCTAGACCAACAAAATGCATGTTCTTTTCTAAGTTGTCGAGAATAACCATAGGTTTACTAAGACATATCTTATTGTGATTATGCCATAGTTTCGGTTATCACCTCACACCATGCCTAAGAAGAGCGGCAAGAAGAAGGATAAGGCTGCTAAGGGTGATTCAAATGTGGATATTATCTCCAAGATTGAGATCATATACAAAGACACTAAATCCATCATAAGACCTGAACAGGATTTAAGTGGGGTGAGATATATCAGATGATCAGGGACCAGAATGTTCCTGATGTGGTCCTAGAAGATATGCCCTTGTATGAAAATATAAGAAAATTAGGCATTACTAAGGTGTCTACATGCCCGGAGTTGTTCCCATGTGTTGAAGTTATTGGATGGATTATGCCCCGAACAAACCCTTCCACGATGATTATTTCCAACAAAGAGGGTGAATCTTTTGCTTCTTTTTCTTTGGCCTACATAACATTAGCATGCAAACTGCTGACCCCACAAGTTATGACGACTAATCAATGAGTCAACAAAGTGGGGTTGGATATTGTGGAATGTGCCAAAAGAATGATGATAGTAGGAAAGCAACTGCGCCAGAAGGAAACTGGAGAATATGATATTGCAAGCTTACGCTCCCCTTACCGGCTCATAGATGTAACACCCCGGTTTTGACCCCATGGTATTAAATTGCATATGATGTAAATATTGTATTAAATCATGGTGTGGAGCTCAAGGAAAAGGCCCCACCATGGATTTAGTGTCTTATGTATCGGTGATTAAACTCGATGACGATGGTTTATGTGCTAGCCAGGAACAATGTGTTTGAGGCACTAGGTAAAATGCTACATGAATAAAAATACCACGACTAGCTACGCGTCGCAATGTTAAAGAGATGGGGGAATGATTTCACAAGTAATAGGGAGGGGGAATTATTCAAACATTTTATCCTATGGGAAAAAGGCCAAATGTCAAAGGGAAACCCCATCAAGTTGTCAACCACCCTTTTTGTCTTTTATACCCAGTCATCTAAAATTGCTGAAGGAAGTTATTTTCTTGGGATGGGAAAGGTATGGAGGTCAAATTCGAATTTGGGGAGTTACCCATTTTTGGAAAATGTTTTCTTGTCTTCTTGGGAAAGTAAATGCTGAGAAATTCCTTCCCAAGCCATCATTCTCCCATGCGTTTGCTTCCTCATGTAGCTAGAGATAGTTGGGGCATTCTTCCTCACGTTTTTGTGGTTTCCTTCAATTTTCCCATGGCTAGGAATTTGATTTGGGAACTGCTCAGTGGCTAGGCTCCTCCCTGGGAATTTTTGTTGTGGTTTTCCTCATTGTCGTAGCTGGGAAATTTCGTTTTTGTTCTGTTCATTGAATGTGCAATAATGATTCACGTTTTGGGGATTTCAAGAGGTCATTTTTGGGCTTCCACAAGAAGCTAAGCTTGTTGGGAATTTTCCCCATGATTTCTTGATGTTTTCCTCACTGTTCCATGCCCATAAATTCATTTTTTTGTTTCTCAGTGGTTAGGGAACCAAGATCGCCTAATTTGGGTGTGAATGGTGGTCGTTTTTTCTTCGGCAATTCTCATGGACGTTTTCTGAGTTCATAATTCGACTTGGGGGTTTCTGGTGGTCGAATGGCCTCCCCAACCCGTAAGAACATTTTTTGAAAATGTGTTTTACCTTGTAGGTTTTTTTCCCCTCAGCAATTCTGTTTTGGTTTCCCATGTACGTTTTGATAATACCCATTTGTTAAATGGTTGTCCGTGCTTGATTAGCATGTTGGATTGGTTGGGTAAGTCCAAGGATCTATCTATTAATGAATGGATTTTGTGTTGAGGTAAATTTGCTTGGTTGAGTAAGTCTAAGGGACCCATGTGTCATTGGTTAGTTTCCCTAGCAACCTGAAAAATGCAATTACTTATTGGCTTGGATGGACAGTCTGTGAAACCCAACAGTGCATTGGCTTGACTATGGATGTATGGTTTTGGCTATGAGTGAGCCTATTGTTCCCTAGTGCCTTGTGGAATCATTCCCAACTCGGGGGTGGCAGTGATGCTGAGAGAATGATGAGCACACTGGCCTACGATTGGGTGGAACGTTGCAGCGACGTAGCTAGTTGTGGGACAAGCTTAATTCAAGATAAGTATTATTGTTTATTTTATCTCTGCATTTGTACTTTCTTATGAATTATTATGAACAGGTTGAATGCTTCAATGGATGTTATTGCATCTGTTGTATATTGCATGTTTTATACTTAATGCATGTTAATGTTTTATGCATCTGTTATGTTTTGAATCCAATGCATGTTTATGGTTTTATGTTCATGGGGTTATTTTTCCCGTTTGACAACAGCAGTGTGTTGGTCACGTCCTCTCCACCATCGGGATGAGGGGTGGGGACATGACAATAACCTTAATGTTGAGCAGGCTTTTTGGCTAGGAAAATGGGAGATTGTATAAATTAAGTTGGATGCCATTAATATACTATGTGGCCTTGGAAGTCACAATTTTCAATTGGGCAGATATTATATCAAGCAGCTTGTCATCATGTGTAGTTGTTGCACAGGCAGGGATGAGTCGGAGAAAGTCATAATTCTACATGGCCTCTTACTTGATAGATTTCATTCTATGCCGGCATCCATTACCCAAGCTCGGTTGCACTTGGGATCACACCAAGAACCCTATATATGCTGCTTATCAATTCTTTGGGAACACAAATATTCAAGTTTCTACAAGCTGATATATCAAGAGTTCCTGATGCCTCTGTATGAGCTCACTTTTCTCAAGGAGCCCGATTGTATGTCAGATAATGCCATGGAATTCATTTGCGAATATGGGAATTATTTTTTCTCTGAGGAAGGAACTTACTTGAGAATGTATGGAGGTTCTAGATCCCCGTCACCGCTACCTAAACTTGCCATGAACTATATAGTCCATAAGGAATCAGTAAGGCATTTATTCATAGATGGAGTAGGTAACTTCCTCTACGATATGAAAAAGGAAGCATTCCCACCACTTCCCTTTTGCATTGGAAGTTACAAATTTACTAAGGTTAAAAGAGCCTCTGAATTTTTAAATATTTGGAAAAAATTCACTTTGGGGAGAAGAGCTTCCATAGAAATGAATCAATGGGAAAATTTGCAGACCATTGTACGTCTGGAGGAGTATGTTATGAATACACACATCATTTCGATGGAGATGAGGAGGTATACAAGAACGCCAATAACATAACTGCTCTGAGTAAGCTTTTTAAGAAAAAGAATAGCACAGGTGGGGGTAAAGGTAGCAACAACACCATCGAGAAGTAGAAAGAAGAGCTTTTGAAAAAACAGCAAGAAGAATCCAAAAAGAAGAAAGAAGATGAAGCTCAAAGATAGAAAGAAGAGGCTGAAAGGAAGCAAGCAGAAGAGTCTCAAAAGAAAAAAGAGGAGGAAGGAAGATTACAAAAGGAAGCAGAAGAAAGATGTAATATCCTTGATCTAATATACAGATCTAAATATTAACTTTCTTCAAATTAGCTTAATGTTTTTGAAATAAAACTTGCAAACAACTAGTCAACTTTTGGAAGCTAAGAAGATAAGGGAAAATGACTGATACTTTTGGTCACAGGGAAGTAGGAAGAGGGAAGCAATCAAGGAAAGAATAGGACTGGTTAATTTTATTCCCTAGCACATTTATATTAGGTACCATTTAGGTTTCAGAGTTTGCTCTGCAAAAACTTACTCCCACGCTTCTGGGTCACCTAACCCTGAAACTAGGAAGCACTTTTCTCATATCCAACAACCAGAGGCTTGTATAAAATGAATAAGGTTATTTTTTAAGGTTATTATAAATTAAGGATAGGTTCATGAAGTTTTATAATAGATCATAGGCAAAGGAAAATATTCTGCAAGTTGTAAAGGTGAGACTAGTTCGTCATGAAGCTCACTAACTCCATCTTCGGGCCTTTCCAAATAGGGTAAGGGTAGTTAAAATTATATGTTTTGGACTTGGGAGACTTATATATTCCTTTTGATGACTCATAATAAAATAATGTATTTATTTGGAGTCATACAAGTCGAAATATGGAAGTTACAACAAAACTAGTTATTTTCCAATGCAAATCTAGACTAGGTTTACTTAAAAAGAGTAAATCTCATCCATTTCAAATCAGAATGTTATGAAACTTGTAGATACTATAAATAATAACACATAAATACCATGAGTGTCTAAATAATTCTCACAATATTCATATAGGTCACCTCTCATAGCACAACTCCAAAATTATGACTCCAGAGCTAGGAAACCCAAGAAATTTGATCTCTGAATCTCACAAACTTTAGGAGTGACCTAAAGGTGGTATGAATATGATATTGAATAGTAAATTAGACATAAATATATATAAAATATCATATATATGTCTAAATATCCATTACATAACTCCAAAATTTCTAGAAGATCATAGAACAAGGAGAAGGATACAAGAGGAAGGGATGTCACTGATAGGAGGACTCAAAGCACTCAAAGATGATCTGATAATGGAATGATAGAGACATATACCCTTACAAAAAAACTCCTTTAATAGATTAAATTTTTTCCTTACCTTTAGTAAGACCTGCAATAGAAGTGGGAAGGAGAGGGGAGAAGGGGAACAATGGACTTGGGGCACATCACCCAAGGTACTGAGGCTCACCACTCAGAAATTAAGTTTAAAATTCAATCAATTACAAAACATACATTAACCAAACTGAGTCAATGGGGTCAAATTTTCCTTTAATGGCATCCTGGGTGACCTGTTTAGCAAGTGGAGGCCAATGGTGACCTGTGAGAGCAAGTCAACCACCTAGAAGCCCTAACCCTAGCCACATAAGCTCCCTACTTGGGAAATTTGGAATGTAGGGCCATGTGGAATGTTTCCATGACCATATCATCCCTCTAATTTAGTAACTGTGCCCTCCTTGGTCAAATCGTTTTTGCTTTTGTTCATGACAACTTTCTTCTTTTCCCTGCTTTTGAGACTGAGTCTCCATAAGGAAATTCTTCTCTCCTTTTCCAAATCTTTCCTACTTTTGTCCTTACATCTTTTTTGAGTTCTCCAATAGGCGAATTACCCCTCCAAGTTGCAAAACTTTCATGCTTTTCTCTTTGGTTACTTTTCTGTTGCTTTTAGGCACTTTCCCCTTTTCCTCTTTGATTGCTTTAGTCATAGAGTTTCCCATTTTTCTACCTTGGCATTGAATTTCCCAATGTGCCCCCCTAACATGGAAATCTTATTTCCGCCTCATTAATTTGTACAATTAATAAGAATGAAGAATACAAATTTAATACATGCCTCAATATTAATTATTTAGAAACATTCTCCTATGCTAATTAATTAATGCCTAGTAAATAATATTTGTACAAAAATCCCTAGGTGAGGTAATTAAGGCATCTTTGACCCCACAATGTGTTGGGCATGGTCAACACTTTTATGTCCCAAAAATATGGGGACATGGCAGTCCTCCCCTCCCAAATCTACTTGTCCTCAAGTAAAAGCACTCCAAAGTGCTGGAAATTCGTCCACCATGTAGGGGAATTGGAGCATGGACTCATGTGCAAAAAATGTTGACTTGCTTCATCAAGCCAGTATGTAATTTCTTTCAAAAAACAAGCAATTCCAGGGTCCCATTTCTTGAATTTCACTCCATTCAGTGAGAATCCCTTCCAACACCACTTATTAGACAAAATTATTCATGGATCTCATTTCCTCAATTGTAAGTATCCAAACATTAGTATCCACCATAAAATATCATCATCACATGAAATGATATTCATGATGTGGGAATCATACCATTGTACTGAAAATTGGAAATTATCAATGCAAAATTGGAAATATGTGTGATTTTCCCACCCAACATAAAGTTCCTTATGTGCTTGATGCACATCAGCATTGAATCTCACAATGATGTTGTTTCAATGAAATAGGTGTGAGTCCCATGTCCCAAGACAATTATGGGCATCCTCCCACAACCATAGATTCCCAAATTTCTCACAATAAGATGATGTATCCTTGTTTTCTTCAAGAATGCAAGCAAGAAATACAAATAAGTATCCCCTCATCCATCTTGAGAAGGTACTGACACTTCTACCAAAAGGTCCATGTGAACACTTCCAATGGCTCAACTCTTTGCATTTGGTCAAAGGATGCAAGAATCTATCCCGTTGTGTGGATTTCCTCCACAAATACCACCTTATGCAAGATATTTTACTCAACAACTTCTCTTGGAAGTTTGCTTGCTTATCTTCCTTCCACTGATCATGTGCAGAAAGTTTTATGCAAGAAGACTCCATGTGTTGCATGCAATCTTCCACCCAATCCACATGTTGTTGAATGGAATCAAGTGACAACAATATGTTCCTATTTGGCTGATGGGGGGGTGATGGTGCATTCCGCAAGACATCATGAACACCTAGGAAAGCCTCCAACTCTTCCTTTTGCACCAACAAGGAAAATTCCTTCTCCCAATTTTCATTCTCACTTGATGAGGCTGAAATAGAAGTGTGGGTAGAAAAATGACTAAGAACTCTGCACTAATTATCCACCCAACTTATGGCTGCCCCATATTCATCCTCATCTGACTCTCCCATGGGGAAGAGATTCTTTCCAGAAAACAATTCCAGTTTTTTTTTGGAAAAGACCAAGTGCTTGGTTCTCATCAAACTTGTCTGTACAGTCCTCAAGCACAAAAAAATTGGAATGCACCTCATGTGCATGTGTATGGAAGGTATCCAATGGCTGCAAATTAAATCTTTGTGGCTTCCCACATGTCAATACAATGTCAGTCACAAAACAAATTTATTGCAGAAATTAAATTCTTCACCTCCCACATTCTTCACTTCAAAGGTATCTCTATCCACCCAATCAATGGATGAATAAGGAATTTTATTTTTTGATCCATAAGGAATGTGATTAGCCATATTTCTGGTAGAGAAGAATACTTCATCCTTCCTCTCAACCTCAATGAATGCTTAGCCAATATTTTCTTCCTCATATCTTTTCACAAGCTCCCGCAAATCTAAGTGCATCTCATGATCCACCATCTCATGAGATTCCTCCCTCTGTTCAAGAATGCAATCATCCTTGTGAGTATCTCTTAATGGTGTGTAGGATGGTAGGTAATATCTTTTCATCTTCTCATGAAGTTTATATATCTCCATCTTGTATTCTTGGAGTGCACATTTAGTTCTCTTCAAGGAATCTTGGGTGGTCAACATCTCTTGTGTGAGCTTGCAAATTTATTCTCCATCGTTCAAGGATGCTCCATGAAAAACATCATCAAGCTCAATCAAATCATCTCTATAAGAAATCAGTTGTAAGAATTCACCTTGTATTGTAGACAATGCCTTCCGCATCTCCTCCTTGGCTTCAAGAGAAGATTGATCTTCCAATGAAGCAACTATCCAACACTGGTATGCCACTGAAGAATGTGTCTCTTAGAGAAGGTGTAAGTCCTTTTGAACCTTCTTTTCATCCATTTTCAAAGGCCAAGGAAACGAGTGGGGTTCTTGAGGAAAATCACCCCCTTCCTCTTTTCTGCAATTTTCTTGCTGTGACTTGCACTTCTCTTTATGAATATTTCTTTCTACTTTGCCACCTGCAAGACTAGATGGATCATATCTATCCACAATGGTGATAGTGGGATTGATATTATCAGTTATTTCAAGACTCTCCTCTAATTTGGCTGAAAATTCATCATGCTGCAAGAGAGTCCAAAATTCAGAACTGTGTGCATCCCTTTGCACCAGATTTTTCTCCTTTAGATTTCATAGTTCACACCTAGCTGGTGGGGGCTTGTCTCCTCTTCATTGGGAAATTCAATTGATGAATTCAAATCTTATATTTCTTATTCTTTTGGATCTTATACAAAATATTCCTTCACCATCTTATATCCATTTACACCCTCACCCTTCTTTACACTGATTGCGTGATCAGCAACAGAGAAACTATTGCTGCTTTTCACACACATGGGGGGGGCGTGGCATAAATCTTCAAGCCACTCGGTGTGTCCTTGGGGGAAAGTCTCGAGTCAAGGCTGTCACCTTGTTCTTGACTCCTCCATTTAGGCTCAACTCCTAATGAAGCCAAGGGGGGTATACCCTATTAAGTTACTAAGGAAAAATTATTTAGTATGATGATGGTATTAAAGAGTAAGTTTTTTAGGAGTTTTGATTTAACAATTGTAAATAACAAATAACATGATGAGATAATCACAAGTATGCACTAAATGACACCCAATCACATATAGATTGAAAGAAATAAACAGTTGACTAGTGCCTTGAAAATGGAGTCAAAAATAATTAAGAGTGCTTTCAAGTGTTGGAATGAATGTTGTGTAATTCTATCTTGGTACGTTTTCAATTAATGTGAAAAGATGAGTAAATTAAATTAGGTGATGGGACTCCAGATATACCCAGGGGGTACTTGGAGTATGTACAAAACTAAACCTTCATAGCTACCTGCAAGGAATATGTGGGCTGAATGGAGTCTCTGAGACTGTTGTTCATAATGCACACACAAAATAAATAAATTACATTGTCTTAGAAACAAGTCTGGCGCATAGAAATAACTAGTCCCAGTTTCTGTGACTTTGGATGGAAGATTTATTTTCACTAGTAACATGCCTATCCTAAATTACTGTAATGAGGATCTCTCCTTTTAAGCTTGATTCTATCGAAAACCATCTCCACTTCCCTTTGGATTTGGCTGTCAAAATATTATAGAAATACTGAGCGATCACAACAATGGCTTAATAACTTCCATGTTCTAGTACTAAACTTACGTGAGAAAAAAATTGTCATTTGAAGACAACCAAATCAAAGGACGCAGAACAAAAACTCGGATGAAAGAAGGCCTAACAAAATCTCATAATCACCTTGTAGAGTGAGCAAGATCCCGATGCAGCTCCGAAGGTAGCAATGGCGTCTCACAGCCAAAAGAACTACCCATAACGGTTTCAAATTCCAATAGCTATCCCATAACTAGTCTGCTCTTGGAAGTAAATGTGAATTTTAAATTTTGAATTGGAAAGAACAGCTAAATACGATGTAATCGATGCAAAGCTGCCAATGGAAAAGGGCGAGAGCTATCTAGTAGATCTGGACTAGACTGTTCGGCGACGGTGTGATGGGGAGTTGTCCTGTCAATTTGCTGGGTGTTGTCTGGACCTGATACCCCATTTTTTGAGCATGCCGCGGAGGTTAACGAAGACAGAGAAGGCTCCACAAGACGTGATGGACGTCCGATCACTGACTTGCTTTTTTGATTCTGGCCGGTGGAGAATGGGAATGATATGCGGAGACCACACTAGCCAGCTAGCTTATCCAGCATGAACGTACATGCTGGATAAGCTCAGCCGTATAAATCTGTCTCTAATTACGTCTCTGATTTGCTTTGATTCTTTGCAAAAAGATTGTAATGATTTTTAGTGTGTTCTATCATGCAAATCATATTTATCACGATGTTCAAATGGTGAGAAAAAATTTTCTTTGTTTGTTTATGTGCTGGGTGTCAAACAAATCCAACGTTATATAATATTATCAATTACTTCTCAATTAAATAATATTGTTTTTATTTTCGTAGCCCGTAGAAAGATAAATCAAGACTCTCACCATAATGAAGACTTCATGTTTTAAGGAGCAGAGTCTGTAAATATTTTTGTTTTGTTGTAGTAATGGAAGGCCCATTTTACTTTAAAAAAATGAAGAATAAACTTTTTGTTGTAAATATATGTAGAATGTAAATCAAATTTTGTATGGTTGGTGTGAGATGAAAGTCAAACAAATTTTGTAAAGATTTGCATTATGAAAAATGTAAATCAAACTTTAAATGATATTTGATGAATAATGGTGATAAAAAGGAAAATTTAAATGATGTTTGTTGAAAAAGTTGATAAAAAAGGAAAATAGTTTTAAAAAATAAATAAAAATTATAAAAAATAATAATTAACTATTTTTCTCACAAGCCATTTGTCTCAAAATGAATTTTGTGTAAGAAGAAACTTGTCCATGATGGTTAGAGGTATAATTTAACAGAAATATTATGTACAATGAGTTATGACTTTTGATGATGTTGATTAAGCAACTTTGGTGAATAGAACCGTAAGAAGGAAAATAATTGGTTTACTTTCAAATCTTGTTCATGTGCTCAAAAAACTTGTCAAGAAGCTTTCCAAGCTTAATATAGTTTTGGCAAGTTAAGAGGTTATAAAGCTTTGTATTGTAGAAAATACTATGAAACTCAGATCTGATGTAGTTGTAAGCAATGCACTCTAATAGATAGTGATTTTCATCCTCAAAGCTCATAGACTCACATAGATGGCAAACCTTTTCTGCCCATGGAGTTTTAGAAATAACGCCCATGAAGTTTTAGGAATAGACCAACCCCCTATGAAACTCATATTTGATGTAGTTGTAGCAATGCACTCTAATAGAAAGTGATTTTCATCCTCAAAGCTCATAGACTCACAGAGATGGCAAACACTTTCTGCCCATGGAGTTTTAGAAATAACACCCATAAAGTTTTAGGAATAGACCAACCCCCTATTTCGCTATGGAGTTCATGAGATTTCGGTGAGCTAATTACTACCACTTCTCATCTTCCAAGTCAGGATTAATGACCTCCTTATAGTATCTTAATTAATTTCTTTTAAGGGATAAATTTTTCTCACACCAAAATTTCTTAATAAACTTAGAAGTAATAATATTTTTGACATTATTAATGTTCTACAAAAGTCATTTTCATTAATTCCTCAATGGTTTAACCAAACCATGGTATCTTTACACCAACCCCGCTTGAGGCTTAGTTGGTTTTCACTTGAGTTTAAAGCAATTTTAAGAAGTCTCTATTTTCCCATATTATTTATCTTATGCTTGTACACCAAGTACCTAGTCATAGCAAAACTCTCAATGGGAAAAGACCCACTTCTATGAGGAGAAAAGGATAAGGTATATTTCTTTTAATTTTTAGGTTATAAGTTTTAAACAACTTTTGGATTTGGTCCATCTTCCTCCAATATTATATAGAAATGTTGTACCCCCATATTTCACAACCATAAAAGATAACACGGATGACAAGAGTTTCAAAGAGGAACTTCTTTTTATCCCGCATGATCAGTACATGAAGAAGATGCTAACAATACTAATGATCAACTTCCTCATATATCACATGATGATGATCATGTCCAAGATGATATTGATGAAGACTTGATATATTCTGGATTAGAATCACATTTGCCATGCCTTTATTTAAAATTAAAACAAAGATTTGAAAGCAAATTTGTGCAAAGTGGTGAGAGGCATAGTGCCACACCTAATGTGGACAAGGAACCAATTAGGCCTTGAGTTGAAAAATAAAACACCTATGACTTCTCATTCAGCATCACCCAATCTTGATTTGACTGAACCAATTAGGCCTTCAATTGCTAAGGAAAAAACACCTAGTGTCTCCACAAATATGACTGCTCATTCGGCATCACCCAATTTTTATTTGATTGAACTAATTAGGATTTCTGCTGCCAAAGAAAAAACACCTCTTGTGTCCACAAATATGGCTGTTCATTCACCATCACCCATTCTTGACTCTTCTGAATATATTTGACACCACGAAAAATCCCAAAAATAAAAAATAATTTTAACATATAAGGTCTTTAAAATACCAACAATAATTTTATCTACTAAACACATAAATTTTAGTATTTCGACTTAGATTATTGCAATGTAGATTCATATTGCTTGATCTTATCACTATTTACGAGTGCTATGTTTATCTTGCTTTCTTTTTAGATTTGATAAGATGTGTTTTCCTTGACATGTAATATGCTTCGTAAAATTTTTATGTTGCACAATAAAAAGTTGTCGTCGATATTAAAGTTGTGATGATGATGATGATTAAAGTCCATTGAGACCAACTTTGGTCTATTGGACCTTAAGAAGGATAATACTTGGTTTAGTTTAAAATCTTGTTCATGTGTTCAAAGAGCTTACCAAGAAGCTTTCCAAGCTCACTATAGTTTTGAAAAGTTAGGAGGTTATAAAGGTTTTTATTATAACAAATACTATGAAACTCAGATCTAATGTGGGTGTAAGCAAGGCACTCTATGAGAAAGTGATTTTCATCATTGACGCTCATAGACTCACATAGATGATAAACCCTTTCTACCCATGGCGTTTTAGGAATAGACCAACTTCATGTTTCACTATGGAGTTAATGAGAGTTCATTCTAATCTTGGCTATGTTAATCTTCTTCCGTGATCTAGTTACTACCGAGAAATGATCATGATCTTCCAAGATAGGATTGATGACCTCCTTATAGTATCTTATTTTTCTCATAACCACTAAATTTTCCTCACACTAGAATTTCTCTTTAAACTTAGAAGTAATAAGATTTTTGACATTATCAATGTTCTCCAAAATGTCCTTTTCATTAATGCCCCAATGGTTTAACCAAGCCATGGTATCTTTACACTAGCACCGCTTAAAGCATAGTTGGTTTTGACTTGAGTTTAAAGCAAGTTTAGGAAGCCACTCGTTTCCCATGTTATTTATCTTATGCTTGCACATCAGGTACCTAGTCATAGCCATGCGCTCGATGGGGGAAAGATCCACTTCTATGAGGAGAATAGGATAAGGCGTATTGCTTTTAATTTTGAGGTTATAAGTTATAAACAGTTTCTCGATTTGCTCAGTCGTACTCCAAGATTCTCTAGAAATATTGCACCCCCATACTTCCATATAAGATAATAGAGATGACAAGAGTTTCAAAGAGGAACTTATTTTTATCCCACATGATGAGATTGGCTAATTTACAATTATTTTCAAGACCAAAATAAGCTTTCCACCATCCATTAATCCTTTTCTCAATGCTATAGTTCCAATTGAGTTTGTGATGTATATCAATTCAGAAATACTTGTAAGAAATCACTTCCTCTAGATTTCTATAGTGTTAGCATGTTTATTTGGTAAGTCATGGAAAATCTATTAAAATAGATAATAATTATACATTAAAATATTCATTTTAATATATGGAATATCTATTAAACTATTCATTTTAATATATGGAATATCTATTAAAATTGATAATAAATATACATTAAAAAATTTATTTTAATATAACTTGTAAATTAATATTTTAATTTATTTTGTAGGAGATTTTTTTTATAATTTGTATGTATTTTTCTTGTTTTACTTGACTAAGTTAAAATGGGTTTATATAGATAACAATCATGTCTATTTATCATGACTAGAGATGCAAAACTTCTTACTTTTTATAAAGTGAAACTTTCCATCAAAATCATTTAGACACCTACCTTGCCTTTTATTTATGAATGGAACCAACATATTTAAATTATTTGTTGAATTTGTGAAACTTTCCATCAAAATCATTTAGGGACCTACCTTGCCTTTTATTTATGAATGGAACCAACATATTTAAAATATTTGTTGAATTCAATGTTTTATGTTTTTTCCTCGGAAACTCAATGTTTTGTGTTAGAGATAAGATTGTTGTAGATATTATTTTGGAATATTATTGGATATACTGTATTGATATTATTAGAAAAAGACATTTATATTGCATGATATTACAAGCTAAACTAACATAGACCTCAAGATTTATGACGAATGTTATAGAACATTTTACCTACAAAATTTATCAAGTTCAATAATGGGAGCAAGATTGGAAATTATGCTTAGTAATATAAAAGAGAATGAGTCTATATGTATTAGATGCTTCAAACTTTGACATTCTTAATAGTTAATTATATATGATCCTTATAGAATAAACATGCTTGGTTTGGGGAGAAAGCTAAACATGTAAATTATAATTTTTTTATATATAAATTGATATATTTTTTCTTATATAATATTTTTTAAAGTAAAATATAATAAATTAATAATTTTTATTTACAATATTTACTTATCTCAATTTATAACTAAATATCATAAAATCTGTCACTAAATATCTAACAAAAAATACAATACAATATATCATTTTGAAGAAAATCCAAAATACTTGGATAAAAGAAAAATTCAAACATTATTTTCTTTTCAAATAATTATTTTAATAAATCAAATTTAATTTATAATTTTTTTTAAATAAGTTAAAATTTCTAAATTCAAAATTATTAAAAATTAATAAAATATAATATTCATAAAATTAAAAAAAAATCCATTAAAAAATTAAAAAATTTATATTTATATATATAAAACAAAACTTAATTAATTTATAAAAAACATTTTTTTCATTTTCAAATAATAAAATACAAAAATATTCTTTTCATTTTAAAATAACATTAAATTGAAATTATAATAACTCTAAATTTATTTTATAACGTTCTTGTACCAAATATTTATAAAATAATGAAAACATAATAAGTTAAAATTAATAATAATTATAAAACTATAAATAAAAATAAAAATGATATCCGTATCACATACAGCTTAAAAGTTATGTTAGTCTCCAACAACGAATTTTGTGCCCACTTTATTTTAAAAAAATTTGTCCCGATCGATTATTCATTTCTTATTTTATTTTGTAAAGTAAAAATAAATAAAAAATAAAAAATAATAAGTCTAATATCTTAAAAAAAAAATATGCAAGTAGAAAACAAACCACCCAATGGATTCTAGTGGTTACTAATATAGGAATTAAGATGAATGCATCTGCATATTGGAGCTGACTTGGCTCAAGGGTAATGCCCCGTCATTCATATGTTTTGACTTGTTAAAGTCGGATTCAATAAACCCCTATATATGTTTTGACTTGTTAAAACCAGTTCAATCATCTCATCGTAAGTGCTCTGAAATTCGTCGTAAATAGCAATTTTTTTTTTCAGAGGAAAAAAATACCAGCCTTTGTTATTCATATGAATCAAAAGACATCTTTTACATATCAGCATGACTGCCAAAAGCCTATAGCAACTTGCCAAGATTGAAAACAACAACGCTCCATAACAATAGAAAATTGCTTGGCATATTTGTGCATGGCATAACCCAATTTCAAAACAAGCAGCTTTCACCACGCGAGAGGTGATAATTTATGAAGTCAAATATTAAATTTATGAATAGAAGCAAATTACAAATAGTATAAATAGAACCAGTTTACTAATCCAATCCATTCACTATCTACTCCATCGATCTGTGAAACAGAAATATTAATGAAATAGTTCTCTACCGGAGGACGTGTACTCCATGCCGTCTATGTTCTCCATTAGAATGCCTCGGAGGGAGCTTGGCATTGAAAGAGGGAGCTTGGCATTGAAATGAACCATGCTGAGCGTTGATGACCACAAGGGAGTGGTGCACAGGTGTAATATTGGATTCTGTGAAAAGAAACCCTTTAACATGGCTAGTGACACATAAAAAAATACATAGTTCAAGATCACTTAAAATACATATACAGTAGTCTATATCTAACATACCACCGAACTCCAGCTAAACAGAAATCCCACGGCATCAATAATTGAAACTCCAGCAAAACAGAAATCCCATGGCATCAATAATTGAACAACTTTAAAATTTAAATCTCCAAAATGATGTTACAAAACCAACTATTAAGCATACTTCCCAATCCCTCTAATTATATAGCATTTGTTGCACTTGCAATTCTAGGTCACAAATCAGCACACTCTTTCCCAATGGGCTCTGTGATAGCAGAACCTTTCATTTCTCCTTCGGATTTATTATGACGCCCGCATTGTCTTAGAAATACTTATAAACGTTGTCCTTTTGGTGCCAAAGCTTCCGCTATCGATCAATTGATAGGGCATGACCTTCTTTCTGAGTTTGGGCTTTCCCTTCTTGACAGTAGCCGTGACTATATCCGCAACGCAGGCCGCATGAAGCTTGTTGAGACGATCCTTTATTCTCTTCACATAAATTATTTACAAATTCTTGGCTCCTGTGTAATGTGCGAAGTTCACCGTGGCTGCCACTAACAAACCCAGTGACATCCTGAACTTGTTCCCCGCCGCACCTCTGGCTGCTCCTTTTCTGAATCCACTAAAACCCTGGCGGATGAAATAATTCAAATTTAAATCAGTGGCGCCTTAACAAGATTCAAATTTTAAACCAGCGGAGATTGCATCCATTGATGTGGCATGTGGCATGGGATAATTAGCATCCAGCAAATCGAACGGGCTCATGGGTCTCGCAGGCAGGGGAACTACCCAGAACGGTTCCAAATTCCAATAGCTAGCCCATAACTAGTCTGCTCTTGGAAGTAAATGTGAATTTTAAATTTTGAATTTGAAAGAACCGCTAAATTACGATGTAATCAATGCAAAGCTGCTAAAGGAAAAGGGGGAGAGATATCTAGTAGATCTGGACTAGACTGTTCGGCGACGGTGTGATGGGGAGTTGTCCTGTCAATCTGTTGGGCGTCGTCCGTACCTGATACCCTGTCTATCGAGCATGCCGTGACGGAGTTTAACTGAGACGGAGAGGGCTCGACAGGACGCGACGAACGTCCGATTTCCGGCCTGTTTTTTCGATTCCGGCAGATGGAGAATGGGAGCGATATGCGGGGAGTCGGGGACCACGCCAGCCAACTGGCTTATCTAGCATGAACGTACATGTTAGATAGATAAGCTCGGCCTCAACAGGAAATCGAATCTACCTCCACGCCTCTTCAAATATGATATGATCTGAAAATTATTTAGGGTCATGCAGCCATTGTGTTTTTCGATCCATAGCTGGGCAATTGAGTCAACTCATGGCCAATATTGCCCATTTTGCATTTCTGGGTATGATAATTGCAGTAGCTCTAGCAACCGACGATCCGCAGTTTGGACAGGTGGATCAGATTGGTTGCAGCGACCAACAGAAATATACTTACGTTAATGCTACAGCGTTTCAGGAAAATCGGGATTCTGTTTTGGCATCCCTCCTCTCAGGTCTCTCCGAAGATGGCTACAGTACTAATTATGAAGACAGAGCTGGTAAAACAGATCCTGTTTATGGTATTGCAGTGTGTCGGAAATATTTAAACGCCCGTGAATTATCAGAATGCTTCACGAAAGCGGCGAATTTAATGAAAGAGAACTGTCCCCAATCCAGTGGTGGTCGGATTCATCTGGACAGTTGTTTCCTCCGGTATGAAAATTCTACTATTAGTAGGAAGGCTGTGGACGCAGGGGCTTCCCGTTACTGTTACTCCACAAATGACAGGGATCCATAGGCATTCTCCCGAAAAGCTCAGCTCTTATCCACGCAACTCATACCGAATGCTTCTGCAAATAACAGCTATGCCGTTGGCTCCATTGATGGCTCCTTGTACGGTCTTGCTCAGTGTTGGCCCTCCCTTACGAGCAGTGGTTGCCAGGAATGTTTGATTGGAGCTCAGACGCATTTACTCACCTGTCTTCCCCAACGTGAAGGACGAGGTCTTGAGGGAGGCTGTTTTATCCGCTACTCACCTTATTCGTTTTTCACAGATAATCAGAGTTCCTGTAAGAGTTTTCTAGGTTTTTTCCCTTTTTTTTCGAATTCGAATATTATTTCAACCATTTCTTCTCTGGTTAGGAGGCAATTTAGTTTACCCATATACTTACACCAATGGGTCCAAGCAGCTGATCCATGGCTTTAGATTAAGTCCTTACCGAAATTGAACCTTGCCCCTGGATCTACACCAAAGATCAATTGATCGAACCCCTTAAAAATAAAGTTTATAAACATTCTAAAGAAACCAAATTTAAATTTATTTTGAAAGATTTTAATTTTTTTGGGTTGTGTTTTAACCTTTTAATATGCAAATTCAACCATTGATGTAAGTTCTATAACAAATTTTTTCTTTTGATCACAGTAACGACGAATCAGACGCCGTCGTCCCGAAAGTCATCATCGAAAATAGTGTCAATTTTGCTTGGGAGCATCGGGGGAACAGCCCTAATTGCAGTGCTGTGTTTAGTGTTCTGTAGACGTTTTGTACATTTAGGGAGCAACTCTCGAACAGGTGATTTGCATTTTGGATTGACTTTAGTTTTTGGGTTTAGTTTTGGTTTAGCCCATCAAATTGGAGTAAGTGAATTTTAATAGGTTAATTCATCTTGAAAATTGGTTTCATGATGCTCTGTACAGATGAGAGTGTAGGTGCAATTAGGGATGATGAGAATGTAGCTGCAAGGGGCAATTTCGAGCAATATGTTTTTGATTACGAGGTTCTGAGAGATTCAACTGGCAACTTTGACAGAGACAACATGCTTGGCAGAGGAGGGTTTGGGGAAGTTTTTAAGGTATTTAATGTCAAGGGTGGATTTGATGGGTCTGTCCAATTATATATTGCATTGTTTGCAGGTCAATTCTAATGAGTTTTATGAGCAGGGAAGGCTCCCAGATGGGAGAGAAGTTGCTGTTAAGAAACTAATTGAAAGGCAAACTACTCAAGCTGCAGAAGAATTTCTCACAGAAGTGAAGCTCCTAACCAGTGTTCATCACCGCAATCTTGTTCGTTTACTCGGATGTTGCACGCGAGGGCACCAACGCTTGCTGGTTTACGAATTTATGCCAAATAACAGCCTTTACAGGCATTTGTTTGGTCTGTTGCTCTGTTTAATGCTCTAGTTTTACGATTCAAGTTCTTTAATTTCTGAAATCATGTATTTAGGGTTTCGAACTGAATTGTCGGACGTATGCAGGAGAGGCCAGAAATGGTTTGAGCTGGGAAAACCGCTTCAATATTATTGTGGGCACAGCTCGAGGACTTGCATATTTGCACGAGGATTCCAATGTTCGTATTATACACAGAGATATCAAGTGCGGAAATATACTTTTAGATAACAAAATTTAATCCTAAAATAGCAGATTTTGGATTGGCTAGGTTATTTCCAGAAGACGAAACCCATGTTTCTACCAGAGTGAGAGGAACAATGTAAGTTATATGAATGGCTTTGATAAGATGTTTTTTTATAAGCAAGGGATAAAATATAGAATTAATTTCTGAATTTGAATCTGGATTGTTTGTATACCATTAATTTCTGAAGATGGATTGTTGGTATAGTACTACTATTCTGGTTTTAACAATTTTTTTTTATGAAGCAGAGGCTACACTGCACCGGAGTATGCTGTCCATGGAATATTAACACAAAAAGCCGATGTTTATAGTTATGGGATCGTGGTTCTTGAGATCGTGAGTGGAAGAAAGTGCGTGGATGAAAGATTGCCAGAATCTGTGCGCATTCTCTTGCAATGGGTTCGTCTCTGTTTTAAATAAATAGTCTATTATATAACTTTGTTTTGATAATTATAACCAGGAACTTAAATTTTACAAGCATATAGTTCACAGTACGAAATCAAACTTTACAAGCATATAGTTCACAGTACGAGATTGATGAATATACTGCTGGCATGGATTTATTTTACAAGCA